>JAWNNH010000023.1:0-88846 GCA_035043045.1 Hirtodrosophila alboralis
GTATACCAACGCATCACTGTTTTCTCTCTTAAATTGCAAAATTTCTTCAAATATGACCGTTAGAAAGGGGATACAATTATCTATTGAAATGCGTAATGTGCTTAAAGATCAAATGATATCTGATGAAGATATAAATAAATTAGTCCAAAGACTGCCAAAAAACTAGCTATTCGAGGTTCTCTCGATACCCATTCTTTGTGAAAAAAAAATGGTTTGCATTTTTGAAATCAGCGCCCAAAAATTATATGAGATCCAGATCCCTCGATTAAAAAAAAATTTGTAAGCTAGTGTAATCAGCGCTTTGCTCTGGGAACTGATTTAAAGTTTGTAGTGTGCGAAACGTAAGTGTAAAAAGTAAAAAATAAAAAAAAAAAAATTTTTTTAAATATGTATATGGGCATTTCCACAGAAACGACCAAAAATTAGAAGTCATCTAATACCTTTTTTACCTTTAATTATTATAGAGAAATGCCCAAAATTTAATAAAAAAAAGAGTTCACAACTTTTTTTATTTGCATTAGCGAGTAATCGTGCTTTAAAGTTAAAAATCATGTTTTGGTCAACTTTGTGTATTTCTAAGAGCATATCAGCATTTCTTTAATGTCGAATGCGTCCTTTCCAGGAAGGACTGCAGACTACTGATAGGAGTACTAACGGGACATTGCCTGGCGGCAGTCCATGCCAAAAGACTAGGCATTACTACAGAAGATAGCTGTCGAAAGTGCAAAGTTCCAGGAGTTGCTAAAACACTGGAACATCTTGTATACAGCTGCCCAGCACTCGCAGCATAAAGAGCACGAAATCTCAATTCACATTGGTTCATTTCACTAAAAGAAGTGGCTGAACACTCTCCCAACGCACTACTGGCGTTTGCCAAATGTGAGTTTTAATACATATTTCAGGAGCAAACTCATCAATAACGACCTCAATATCCGGCAACACTAAGGACCAATTATGGTCTATGTGAGATCATCATTTGATGATCAACCGGTATAACCTAACCTAATAATAACAATTTAAAAAAATATACAAAATTAAGTCTGTTTAATTCGTTATAGAAGGTATTTTGTTAAGCTTATAATTATTGTCGCATGCGACATGTAGCGTTCGACAGTAATTAAAATTAAATAAAAAATAAAAAGTTTAAAAAATATTTTTAAATCAAATAATAAATATTATTAAGGTACATCAATGCATAACATTTTAAAATTAGTCGCATTAATATATTCCTTCAGGTTTCACTGAAATCAGTGTTTGAACTGTTCGCCCTGAAAGCGACTTCTGTTTTTGTCGCATGCGAATGCCTTGGTTTTTTGTAATTATCTTGAAAACGAACAATTGCCCAAAATCAATTGCATCACCAGTCATAGTGCTAATCAAGAACTATAAGTTTCGCCTTTTGTCAAAATAAAATAATGTTTTGGCATATGCTTTTTTCACTTTAAATGCGTACGAACGTCGCATTCGACGTTAGAGAAATGCCCATATGTTCAGGAGAGAGAGTGGCCTAAGAATTTGAGCGATCAAGCAGTCTCTCTTAATATTTACCGTGAACGCGAAATAAGTCATGAAAAAAGGTAGTCACTCTCAATGTCGTGAGAACTGCACTGCCATGAAGAATTTCAAATATAAAGGATTTTAAAATATAACCTCAATATTGCAGGTAACACAATATACATGAATATGGCTTAAATTAAATTTAACTGTGACCAAATATAAAAAATATCACATTTGCTCTCAAGTGGGAAATTTTCTCGTTTTTAATAGGTAGTGTTGAAATGGAAAACTCAAATTAAAAGGGGGCTGTTTTATTTATTATTATTATTCTTAATGTTGTGTTCAGTTTACCATATCATTTTTGGATTGTAAAAATCGCAAGTGTTTGGCGCGTCAACGCATAATATGCGTCACATTTGCACACTTATATATGTATATATTTGTGTGCAATGTCCAATGAACATGTGACGTTAGCAGGCGCCGACCTATGTCTTAGAGCGAGACACAGACAAAAATTTACAGACCATTCCAGGAAAAATTCACTGAACATACACAAAATTTTAAGGGTGAGTCGAGAGGGAGCTGTCACTTAGTGAAAATATTGTGCGTGCTTAGTGAGTGGAGTTTGAGTGACACTCACAGTCAATATATCGTAAACATTGCTTGTGAGAGTGATTATAGTTTTTGTTTTTGTGAGCGTGAGTATCATTTTATCATATTTGTTTCATAAAATTGAGAATGCTTCAATAACTAAGTCACTCACTGCAGATCTCTGATGCATACATGTGTACTATTTTTGCATTTGCACTGTTCTATATTCCCAACTTATCCATTTTTAATGGGCTGAGAGGGTTGAAGTAAGAAAATATCTAATCTTAAGCGTTTAGCTTCAAATATTTTCATTAATATCCAAACATTCTTGTTTGTTTTTAAGTAGTGTTAGTGGTGTTGGATCCTGTTGGTCATGTTGATCTCGTTGTTGTGATGTGATGCTCAACACACAATCCGATTTACAATTTGCATACATCTGCAGCTGTGTCAATCACTCAGCTATACCATTAATTTGAATATTGCTCATACAGTGGCTCCCACCTTATTTCGTGCAAAAAAAATTTCTTAACTTTCGAGAGACTATATCGTACAAACAATAAGAGATATCCAAATAATTTATATGCAGAATTCTTATTTATTAATTTTAGATTCAAAAGATAAATTAATACATGTGGAAAAGTAACAGCGAAAAATATAAAATAAAATCTCACAGCTATTTCATGCAGTCGCGAATATAAGTAAATAGCGGTGAGATGTACACCTTAAAAAAAATTTTCTTGTTATACCTTTTAGGGCATTTTTATGAATAATTTATTTTTGCATTAATTTATATTTTTCCACCTGGCGTAAGGTAAATTGGTCCATATAGAACCATGAGTTGGCTATACTGCATTTCTAAACTGGACGGAGTAGAAAAAAAATGACTAAAATTGTCGATATGGATCCCTGTTCCGTCCACTAAATTACTCAAAGCATTATACCCGAGATAAATCGGATCAATATCGTCCTAAACGCATATTGTCCCAAAAGTTAGGAAAACCCCAAAAAATTTGATTTAAAAGTGGTTATATCGATTAAGGATAAACTGGCCAAGAAATATAGCTCAAAAAACAAAAGTCCACTTAACGTGACTGTACGATAATCAGGCACCACAAGTACAAAAGAAATTGTTGGCTATACGAAATAGTATAGGGTATATTCCCGAATACAAATTTACGAAAAAAGAAGCACACAGGAATTGGCAGCACTGTTCATGAGATCACAGAAACGAACATTCATTGTAGCACAAAAAATAATAAAATTAATTTAAATTGTCGAAAAAGTAACGCTCCTCACATTAACTTCATACTTACATTGTATATATTTACAGTGTATATACAAATAACAAAATATTAATACATGTACATATATATGAATGTACATACATAAATACATACAACAATAATATAAACACACAAATTTATGCACATCAATGTGTTACAAAGTTTTTGTTCTCTAAGATTTTGTGTGTATTGTATGTACATACATATATGTATTACAATATTTAATTCGCACATGCATACATATGTAAGTATATTCATATATGTATGCGTGTATTTATCCCTAAAACGCGCACTTATGTACATATATTTATATGATTTGTAGTCGTTTGCTATCATTTATTTTATAGATAAAAGCACAAACGAATTTAGATGCCAAAGGATATAATACAAGCACAAATATACAATGCAGGTATGCATTTAATATGTATGTACATAAACATGTTTATATTTTTGTAGTGTGGTAGATAATATATGTATGTATGTATATTCATAAACATACATGTATATGTATATTTGTTAACATACATATGTATATATATTTATATACATACATACATATTTATAAAGTACACATGTTTGTATTCTTATCAAAAGCTTACTTAACTTACAGTATGTACTGACTACTCAGGACCTTTAAATTTCAAACTTGGTATTTTAACGAATTATTTGTTGTAATAACAAATTTAATTGTAAAAACTATGCACAGAAAAATCTGAACGCAGACTAAGAGGAATCGCGTGTGAGTTAAGCTTTGCATTAAAAGTAAATTTAAAGCTAGCGATAGCAGCTTTTAAAGCTTTAATTAATTCGAAGCCAGCTGTGAGCAGCTTCAATACACGTGCCTAACTGAAATCTGTAAATATTTGTGTGTATTATATTATACAAAATATTCAACTTTGTATACTTCATACATATGTATGCACATATCTACATAGCTGAATACATTTTAAGTGTACCCACATTTAATTGTAAGTACGAGTATGCATATGTAAGTATACAGATGTGTTCGTGTACATATGTAAAAACACTTATACGTTCACGTACATATGCATGTAAATATAAAGGGCTTTTTGTAAAATGCGTTTTTTTTATTAAAAAAAGGCAGATTCTTATGTAAGGAGGTAGCGTTGTGTTCATAATAAAATAAGATGAATGTTTTGATAGCACGAACATATAATTTCTGTTTTAAAAACACGTGTTTATGCATAAATGTACAAACATATGTATGTACATATATTAAAAAACATATATGGCTTCCAGCACATACATACATATGTATTTACATAAATTAATATGCATGCTGAGACACGTTCGGTTAAATTGCAGATAATAGCATTTACGCCTTGGCATTTCACATAAAGTTGTCAATAAATCGTCTCAAATTTATTGGTATCTTATCTTATCGGCTAATCGATGCTAACATTAGCATCGATATTTTTACACCCTGGATTTCATGTTTCCAATCGAACGCGTTTTGTTCTCGATATCTCGCAAACGTGATAGGTCTTGAATGGTGTTTCTTTATTTTTGAATTTAACCAACAGAATTTCTATGACAAGTGCAATTTTAAATGAGCATATGCACTTAATATAAAACTTCAGTGTTTTGCTATATTTCGATTTACAACTTCTAGAACTGGTTGCAGATGGGTAAAGTTGATGCAAATTTATATATGGGCATTTCCACCGTACGTTATTTTAAAGCCAAAAAAAGGAAGCTAATTTTTTTTATGTTTCAATAAAATTTTGAACAACTATACTCTTTTAATTTTTATACGCTTGCAAAGGTGTATTATAAATTTGTTTCGAAATGTAAAGTGCAGTGAATGAGATATCTCCGACCCCATAGAGTATATATATTCTTGATCAGAATGACAAGCTGAGTCGACATAGCCATGTTCGTCTGCCCGTCTGTCTGTCTGTTCGTCTGTTTCTATGCAAAGTTTTTGGCTTTATCTTTAAGCTATCTTGATGAAACTTGGCACGGATGCATTGTGTTGATGTATGTAGCTTGTATGTAAAAATCGGCCCGATCGGATCAGGGATATCATATAGTTGCCAAAGGAACAATCGGTCCCAAAAATTGTTATCAAAGCCAAACTTGGCATATCGATAAAGTATTATATTCTGACCAATCCGACTAAGTTTTATGAAAATCGGACTACTATATATTATAGCTCCCATAGGAACAATCGGTCTTAAAGTGCTTGTATGAAAACCTTTTTTTTTTTTTTTAAGATATCAAAACATTTACTCATTTCGATTTAGAATTATGATATTTACAATCTGACCAAGTTTGATTAAAATCAGACCAGACAAGCTGTAAGCTTTCATAGTTAACGTATGTTTCCGCTTTTTTGCACACCAATAGGAAAAGTGTAAAAATAATTTGTGAAGCAAGTTAGTTGATTTTAATGGAAGATAAAAGTATGTAATTTAAAAACATTACTTATTTGTGACCAGTGCTTATCTCTTAGAGTCATACTTTGATGAAGAACTTGGCATTTCTAATAACTTTTTCATAATACCAAACATCATACTGATGGTGAAGGTGCCTCTTTGAAAATTCAAAAGGATTCAATATAATTCCAATCTTCAAAATTCACTGAACTTTCACAGATTTTTTAGGGTGAGTTAAGAGTGAGTTAGCTACTAAAATTTTGTGAGTGCTTAGATAGTGAGAGTGAGTGGAGTGGGTGTGGCACTCACACTCAATATTTCATGAACATTGCTTGTGAGTATAATTTTTATTTTTGTGAACGTGAGTATCATTCTACTCATGTTTGTTTCAATACATTAAGAGTGCATTCAAAAGCTAAATAGAAACACGAGTGGCACTGGCGGATTTAGCGCGGGCAGCGCACATGCACAGTAGGTCCCCCTCAATGCGGACACTGATCTTGCATTGCCAAGCGGTGCTTAAGGATTTGGCGGTGCCTACTTAGACATCAGATCGACAAGCGGCACCCATCAGCATGGAGGCACACAAGAGGCAATCATTCCCTGGCGGCATGAAAAATTCTGAGACAGACTGTAGGAAGAGTCAATTTTAAAGATAATTAAATCAGGGCTTGTCTGATTTTGGAGCCACAGGGCCACAAAGTTGTAACGCACCTTATAATAACGTTAATGTCTAAGCTGAGGATTGACCCGTTTTTATAAGAAAATTTTTTTGAGGTTGCAAAAAATCTTGAAGGGTGAGGCAATGTGAAACACATAAGCAGCTTTGAATTCCAATATGGACATTCCGAAATGTTTATACGAAGTCAATTGGAAAAGGTAGGTTACATGTCGCAAATCGCGGAAAGTAGTTTAGAAAAGATTGTACGTTTTGACTCAAAGTGGCATTCGCTGCGAAGAAAACCTGACGCTGGACATTTGTGAGTTGTTCTCACCATTGGGATAAGATCAAGTCAGGAATAGACGATCAACAAGAAACACCTGTAGGCTCGGCAAATGTCAATACTATCAAGGCAGGTATGTGTTATTTATAAGGTTCTGCCACTTGAGGTCAGTAGACCTAAAGGATCAATTGTCGAGACAATGGCATTTGTTGACAAAGATTCGTCAGCAACATTGTTAAATGATTACTTAGTGAAAAATATGGGTAAAACCCAGCAAAAAGAGAACCTGACGTTAAACTGGATCGGCAAAGACATTGCAGCAGTGAGATGCCAACTTTGTATTCGAGAATACGTCTAACAGGCAATACAATTCCTAGCATGGAATTACTATTACAGGGTCTAAATGTTGACTATAAGCGCAAAGAATGAACAAATGAAACGGCTGCATATTAAAAGATATGCAAATGTGGTACCGACGATTCTAATTCCACATAGATAAATGTCATCTGATCAAAGCATTCAGGAGCATAAGTTTGGGTAGCGACTTGGTCGCATCGAAGACCCTGTTAGGATGTCTAGTGTATGGATCAACACAGCTACATCGACTGTCAATGTCCGTACTATACGACGCGCAGCGACATGCATAAGCTAATGAGTGGTTATTTACCAATGCTAAAATTCACGATACTGATGAACAGAATCAATATGAAAAAGTTAGAATGAATCTGCAGGATATGCAGTAAAGCTTTCAACTTGTTTTTGATGCGGCAGCACGGTAGATAGTATTTCGTTAAATACTAAATTGCTAAAGCGACCAGATTAAAATTCACCATATTGTTTCAGTTCCGACGGGGTATAGTTGCTGTGTGTGCAGATATAGAGTCAGAGAGCAATATCAGGATTCTTTGTATATCGAATCAAAAGATTACGTCGATGACTAGAGCTTTAATGAATATGAGCAATGATTTGCAAGCTGCAGTACAGTTGGATAGATAAGATTTTAGGCATGTGTGAAACGACCAACTCAAAGACAACTGCATAGTCTGGTAGTGTCCGCCTACGATCCGTTTGCAATGCTTGCCGATTTAATAATATATGCCAATATTCTGGTGCAGGACGTGTGGCGTACAGGCATAAGATGGAACAATTAAATACTTGAAAAATTGTTTAAGCAATTTTTGGAATGTCTGTATTTTTTTGCAAGACGCAAATACAGAGCTTTATGTTTTCGTCGATGCAAGCGAGCAAGCATTTGCAGCAGTGACATACTGGCGCATTATAATTGAAACTGATACAGAACTAGCGTTTGTTGCTGTGCCAAGATCAGAAATACAAACAGTTGTTTTGGACACTCGCCTAATGACATTGGTTTGGGAGAGTCACGACATAAAAGTAGAGCGGTCAGTAATGTGGTCTGCCTCTCGAACAGTGGTCTTATGGATCGTTTCTGACCAACGACAATATAAACAGTTTGTAGCGCACCTTATAAGCGAGATTTTGGAGATGTCAAATGAGAATGACTGGCGTTGGGTGTCAACACCTCTCAATTCAGCGGACATAGCTACTAAGACAAGCAAAGGCATTAATCATGCTTCACAAACTACATGGGGTAAAGAATTGAATGGATACTAGGCGGAATTAACACTATGCAGACTGTTTCAGTCGTTTACAGAAGAAATAAGCGAGTTGCAACAAATTGGTTTGGTATCCAAAAACAGCATAATTTATTGATTGTCACCCTGGTAAAAGGAACATTGTGTACTTATCGTACATGGGAGACATGCAACAATATTGCCGCAACGAACACAGCAGCCTTTCTTACTGCCAAAGGGACGACTTATTTCGTTGTTCAAAATACCACATGACATATCACCACTAAAATGTCGAGTTAATTGTATACGTAATCCGACGTAAATTTTGAGTGATCGGCTTACGCTATACTGTTAACCGCGCAAAGACATCTTGCTGTCACTGTCATTGGCCCGTGTCACGCTGTATAATCGACCATTTACTTTCACCGGACTCGACTATTTTAGACCCGTACTGGTTACTGTTGGTCGGCGGATTGAAAATAGCTGGTTAGCATTGTTTACCTGCTTAACATTAAAAGCTATTTATTTGAAGCTATCGGAAGACTTATACTTCGACGCATGCATGGTGATAAGAAATTTTGTCAACAGAACAGTTACTCCAAACATCATGAGATCTGACATGGGCGCGAATTTCATAGATATGATAAGGAAATAAAGAAGAAGAAATATATATTTGACAGGGAATACGTAAAAACAGAGTTGGCGGAAAAGAACATCAAATGGGAATTTAATTGTCCAGGCAACCAAAGGTCAGGCGGATGCCGGCACCGCACAGTGGTCGACGCCAAAAATAAAAATATGAAAGTTGAAATTGTCATGAAATAAGTACTGTCTCTAATATGATTCAAGTTTATTTATTATTTGGTCTCGAAATGTGTAATGCATAGAAGGAGACGTTTCCGACCCCACAAAGTGTATATATTCTTGAGCAGGAGGACAAGCCGAGTCGATATAGCCATGTCCGTCTGACAGTCTGTCTGACTGTCCGTCTTTTTCTATGCTTACTTTTTGGCTATATCTTTGAGCTGTCTTAGTGAAACTTGACACAGACGAAGATTGATATTGTATGTAGTCTGCATGTCAAAACCAGACCGATCGAACCACTATTTCATATAGCTGCCATAGGAACAATTTTTATGAAAAGTGTTTGTGTGATAAACTTTTTTGTTTTTCAAGATATCAAAACTAAACTTGGCATATCGATGAATATTTACAATATGTACAATCAAACAAAGATTGAACAATATCGGACCGCTATATCATATAGCTGTCATAAAACAATTAGGTAAAAAATTAGTTTTTTTATCAAAAGTATTCAAAATTTTCTTAGAAGACTATTGTATATAGGAGCACACGTCAATATAACCATGGTATATAGCGTGCCGAAGATAGCAGTTTCTTTCTTGTTCTATTTTGAGATGTTTGCCACAAAGCTCCACTTAAAAAACTTAACTAAATCGTCACAAAATAAATTAAAGTATGGATGCATTTTGAACACACAGGTATTAACTTTATTTTGAATGCATAATTTATGTTTTATCTGTGGTGTGTGTTGTGTAAAGTCAATTTGTAGTGATGTGTTTTAAATTTTTTTCCTAGATTTTCACTTAGAGTTTTAGTTGTGAAGTTCCGTTCGTAAGGTCTACATTTAAGAATTATAAAAGAGTTTTCCTTGGCAGCTTATACTTGCCAACACGTGAGTATTAATATAAAAAACAACCGAGTACCGATTTATATGAAATGTTTTTGTTGTTTCGTTGCAGTGTTTTTATTGTTTTTGTATTTCTTTTTGTTATGATATGTCGAGGGGCCTGGCGGCATGCAAAAAACTCTAGGGGTGATTCCCTAAAAGAAAATAATCATATAGAGGTCGATGAAAAGAACGAAACTCCGGCTAGGATGTCAGTCAAAAAGTCAGTGGCACGCGAGAATGCTACCACCGGCAGGCACGGGGAGAAGCAATTCTCTCTGCGTATCACCAGCAGTCACACATCTACCATGGTTGGAGCAGTCCATGGTGGTTGCAAAGCTACTGCCAAACAACAACAACAAAAGAAACCCGATGCCGTTGTCGACCCACACACGGATTGTGAATCGCATGGTGGAATCATCACTTCAGAGGCCAAAAATAAGCTTCTTCTCTCCCCAATTTAGGCGGGTGCCAGTACCTCTCGTATGGTCGGGCTCAAACAAACAAAAGAGGGTATGAGAGCCAAGGCCCAATACAAGGCTGCTATGAAGAGCACAGCTCGACTCAGCAGGATGGCTTAAAGGCTCTTAGCCCTGGAGCAAGGGCTCACCGATGTGTCTTTAGTTCAGGAGCTTTGGTTGACAGCGGGCAACAAGGTTTCTGTGCTAAGGTCTGCTAATTACAACATGTTCCACGCAATGACAGGGCTAGGAAAGCCATCCTTGTGAGGAAAGTCATCTATGCTTATTTAATATCTAATTACAGCTCAGGTGATCTTACTCTCGTGGCGCTAGAGAGCAGATGAGCCTACGCCCATTGCCTCCTGTTGCATGGCACACGACAGTGAGTCACCACCAGAGGAATTTAATCAACTTGTCACGGAGGCAGCCCAAAAGTTACTGAACCAAACATATTCCAAACAACAACGCAAACAGAAATACAACATAGTCATAGACATAGTCAACCCGAAGAAAATCTAGTGATCCATAAATTATTTCGCGAGCTATAAGTCGCCTGGATTGGACGGAATATTTCCTGCCATACTACAGATGACCAAAAATCGGATTATCCCATGGCTACATCCACTGTTTAAATCATGTCTAGCCCTGTGGCCTGGAGAACATAGGAACATATATAGGAGTGGTTCTGGACAGCAAACTAACATGGAGTCCCAATATGAAAGAAATGGTGAAAACAGCAACAGTCGTGCTCAAAGCATCTCAAAAGATGGTGAGTAGTTCTTGGGGCCTTTCACCACGACTGATGCATTGGATCTATATTTCAGTGGATCGACCGATCCAACTCTACTGTGTTCTGGTATGGTGGCAAGCCACTGAGAAATCCACATATCTTAAGCTGATGGAGAGGACCCAACGGCATCACGAGGAAGTTGAGGTCCACTCCAACTTAAGCACTAGAAACAATAATGTCAACCCCCTGGACATTCAAGCATAGCTCATTGCACAGAAGACAGCGCAACGGCTCTGTTCAACTGCAAAGTAGCACAGACCACGTAACTCCTCCTCCAACAAAGCAACCGGACGACTGGCGTTTGGGACTAGATCAACAGGTTTCCAAATATTCACGGTCGGCTCAACAATGGATTCGGAATTTGGAGCAGCACTTTACTGTGCAGAGCCAAAACTCATGCTGCTGTGCAAGCTGCCAGGCAAAGTTTTAGCCATACGAATGGCAGCAGAGGTAGCCCAAGAGCTCCACCGAACACACAAACACATTAAAATTTTCATGGATAGCCACGCGGCAATAAAATCTTTGCAGGCATCTACCATCAGCTCCAAAAATGTTTTGACAAGCAGGGAAACATTATATACCTTATGTCCTAAGCACTGCTAGAACAGTGCACATCTATTGGGTTCCCAGACACCGATAGACATCGATAGAAATGAAATGGCAGACCGCCTACCTTGCAGTCGCTACACAGCGACCTGGAAAAAACCGTCTTGACTGCAGATGATGGGAAGTGAAAAAAAAAACACCTTGCTGCAGAATATCTATAATTATGTGCAAAACGCATCAAAAAAAACTCACTCACTTCCTACTGCAGCTATCAAGACAGACTGTTTATTGTCTGGCAGCAGCACATGCTAAGAAACTGGGAATAACAACAGATGAAAGCTGCCGCAAATGTTAGGAGCTAGAAGTTTCTGAAAGACCGGAACATCTGATTGACAAGCGATCAAACATACTTCAAATGCGCTATTATCTTGTGCAAAGCGCATTCAAATACTAGAGTAGTCTTCCTAACGATCTTCAATATTCGGCACCACTAACTATCAACTTCGGTCTATGTGTAACCACCGCGGTGGCTTACCTGTTTAACCTATTTTATTGTATCTTAATGTTATAATTTCACATATTTATGTTACATCAGGCACCTCGTATGACTATGTATTTTCAAGGGTGGTACGATTTTAACTAGAGTAAAACAAAAGGTCAAAGATGAAGGTTGTGAAGATGACCGTGCAAGTCACTTTTGCATAAATATTTTTTGTCTTATAGTTCAGATATATCATAAGCTTTAGGCCGCTAAGCCGTTTGGAAATATTTTCTGCCGCTACCTCTATATAAGACCTTCCACTGTGCAGCGATAAGTTCAAACATCAAAGCGCGTGTTAAAGGTGACACTAAAAGAGCAAACACCAAAGGTTGAGACTCTTACCATTTGAGCAATATAAACTAAAATGGATAATAAAATGCTAATAAAAATCAAATTTGTTAAGAATTTAAACGCATTTTTATTGCATTTATTAATTTTATTATGCAGCATTTTGACATGCTCCTCAACAACGAAAACCACTCGTAAAAATTCGCATTTACACAGAATTTTTCAGCATTTGTCAAAAATGCTATATGCTGCCTAGCGTAAAAAGGCTATAACTACACTATTTAATAAACACAGAGCTACGCACATTTTCATTGGAAAGTGTTATGTTTTAGTAAACTGTTAACTCTCGTGCTCGGCACGCATTATTATAACAATATGCAGTTGATACTTAAGAATTTTACGTTATATACGCGCTCAGAATATCGAAAGTAGGGAGACAATAAAGACACGCAGACTGTGCAGTGAACGGAGCTTAGAGGTTATCTCTTATAAAAATATTAATTTGTCATAGTATTCGGTGTAAATTATAATGAATATTGATAAAAATAAAAAAAAAGGTAAAGACTATATAACAACGATTTTTATGTAATAATATGTTGATTTATTTTAAATTATTGTTCTACCAGTGACTTGTTGAGTGATATATTTTTCTTTATATATTTAGGGTATTCACGTGGCCTAGCAACTTTGCATCTTTGCAAGATTGCAATACCAACCACTTGAACAGCCCTTAACGCAACATGGCAAAGTCAGCAGATTTTTGATTACATTTTTGACAATAAGATTTGTATAATTTTTGTCAGTGAATGTGCTTGTGCTGCGTGAGTTTGGTGTTTTATAGTGAATTTTCATTGGTGGATGCGTTGAACGCGTTTGCCATTCATATCGAAACTCGCCTGACGCACGTTCAAGTCCTATGCTATTTGCATAGGCTATTAGGTATGAGACATGGGCTGTTAGGTATGGGAAAAAGCCGAGTTTGAAATGAACGCGGGGTATGCAAACTTGTTTTTGGTAGAATTTCAATTTTGCGAAAAAAGCTGTTTTCAACAATCATAATTTCAAAATTAAGACGCGAAAATTTAAATGCCAAAGATCCCAAAAACAATCCCTAGAACTGCAGAGCCTCATAAGATTATAATATTCTATGGAAATTATGTAGTTTCTTTCAGCTTCACTTTTATTTTGCTCTCTTAAAAAATATACAAGATTCATGGCAGCGCCCAGGGCCCTTATAATTATATACATCTGTGTCAAGAACCTACTTTACTTTATTGTATTATCATATTTGTGATGATGGTCAACCAAAACAGAAGTAACCGCTGATTACTCCATTCCATAAATCAAAGTATCAACTGCATATGTTGGCTTTGGGCGCTGCTCAAGGTGACACCCACCTGCCACATGTTCTATTAGTTGTAATTCGTACCATAGTACGACCATGAGATTTCATACTTAGCGCATATGATCATTTGAAATTTCACTTGTAATGAAAATTCTGTTGGTTAAATTTAAAGAATATTTACTTATTTGTTTACTGAAGTTTTGACCCTTGCAAATAAATGATCAGCTGATTGCAAACGCATCCAGTGCAGTAGAAACAGCATTTAAGAGATATCGCATTTAAGACATTATCGACGGCAAGACGCGTTTGTGAGGAAATCGGCTATTAGATGCCAGTTAAAACCTTTTAGGATATGCTATGTGATTTAAAAGCAAAGCAATTTATTCATGATATTCAACAAATTCAAGGTGCGTAGAATTCCTTATATAAATAAATAAATATTTTTTAATTTTAACATTTGTGGATGCATCTCGCTCAGACTAAATTGATGCAGACATTGATGATAGATTGACGACATAATATCCTCAACTTATTTTTCTACAGACCAAATGATGCGCGTGTCAAAGAACAAATTAGTTAATATGGTAAATTTTGTAAATAAGGATGAGACATTCGAGAGACAAATGTCAATAGATTTGCAACTAGTAATTGTGCTATTTTGCTAGCGTATCTACTCAACTAAGCTGCAAGTTATTTGTGACCAATATAAAATAAAAGCAATTTCATATGTATTTCAATACTTGTGTTTTATATTTTAGCTCAAGAATTCCCCGTTTTCTGTTCCAGCTCCTGTCGTTTTACTTTAAAATCATTGTCCATTCGTTGTTCATCCAATTTTAATTTGCGGTTTTCTATTTCCTTAAACCACAAAAACTCCTGTTGCTATAAGCAAAACCTCAGTGTCTTACTTATGATTCTTAACGACATAAAACAGCTGTTTTCATAATTTTAGCACTAAAATATACTAAATATCGATTTAAATTATTGAAATTTATTCGTATATTTTTGCAACACTATTTGGCAATTTCGCAACAGGTTTTTTAGACCACAACCTAGGGTTAGCACTGTTGCACAAAATTTTTTAGTGCAAGTTGTTGTGACACCTTGAATACTCTTATTAAAGTTACGGAAAAGTTGTGATCCCGTCTCGCCCTCAAATGAAACATGTTCGTTAATATTAGTTAATTTTCTCTAAGTCGATATTTTTAATTTCAGCTGCCACCTTTTGCCCCTCTCAGTGTTATTCGTGTTAAAAACAGTTTTTGATTTAGTTAAATAATATTTTTTTTATTTATCAAAATTAACTACTTTGAACAAATTAAAATTTCTTATCATCGTAATCATATTATTACCATTTAATTTTCCTAAATTTTGTTAGTCAAAAGCAAAAAAAATAATTTTGGATTTTTTACAAATTATTTTTCGATGGGCGGAAGGCGGTGTGGATTGTGAGAGAGTGGTTCTGAGCGATTTATTTAATGTTATTGTTTATTACTGATTATAGTTTTAAAAAGCTAAGATAACTGTTGGCACTTGTGCTGTCAAGTGGTTTGCTGCTCTTTTTGTTTTACGTTTATTATGATTGCAAATTACTTAAATATGCTCACGTGGTGCGCGATTTACCATAAGTTATTTGTGGGAAGTCCTGTTAGACTTCTGCAGACTCCCAAGGACTTAAAGATAAAAGCAGTTTGGGAAAAACTATTAACTTAAAACAAACATGCTAAATAAATAAAAAAAAAAAACAAATTGAAAATCTTGCTATCTCTTTCCTTTCACATACAAAAAGTTAAAACCAAGCAGGCTAAGATAATCTCTTTCTCACGCATTCGTTCATATGGGGCCCTACACTCCCCTAATGACTCCACCTCCTTAATTGTATCATGCGTGCCAGTACCTCTAGTAGGATCGGGCACAAACGGGCGAAGGAGGGCATGAAAGCCAAGGCCAACTATAAAGCGGCGCTAAAGATCAGAAGAGGGCCGTAAACCCTTTGCCCAGAAGCCGATGATACAGGTCTCTAGTGGACGCGCAACAAGGTCGAGGAGCAGATGGCCACTAAACGCTAGAGCTCGACCGAGATCACAAGGACCGAAGTGCCCGCGAGCAAGTGGCCTCGGACCGCAAAAAAGTTCGGCCGGGAATCTGCCAGCGAAAGGGCAAAAGAAAATCCTGTTGCGGCTCTTGTCGATAAAACGACTCGAACGGCAAGATGTCGCAAGGTCGGTAGAAGTTGGTGGAAACCAAGCTGCTTGAGGCGATGCTTATAATTATGGAGACGCCAGGGCTCTTCTGCGTGAAGATGCTGAACTGGGTGACTGAAACGGTTGTCAAAAATGGCCGACCCGTGAGAGGGTGCTAAGCTGGAGGTAGTGGAGAGAACTTGTATTCCGTCAGTACCAAAGGCGAAAGCGATCTTCCCGCGAGTCGTGCCCATGGATCAGGTGTTAAAGTTATTACAATGGCAGAATATGGAGATTCCGACAGCTGAGTGGCACCTAATACATATCGCTAAGCCCGATATAAAAGGACACCACATGATTCTGCAGATCGGCAAGGAAGCCGAGGATCTCCTGTATCCAAGGTACGCGAAGATGGCGCGGGAAAATGGGTAGCGTGTACCTGCGTCTCAAGAAACGTCACCCGGATGACGAAAATCAGAACACGTTACCGACTGGAGAGGTGGAGTCCATGCCGGAGGCAACCCACGGTCTGCGCATCGAGGATTTGGGCGCTGTGGCAACCACAACGATGGAGCGCAAAAGAGGTTGGCGATGCGACGTTGGTAGTCGAACCACCGCATCTGCAGGATCCAAGCAGCCATGCAGCTGAAGGCTCTACAGTTAAATCGGCATAAAAGCCAGTCGATGTGGCTTTAGTCTAGGTTCCTTGGTTGGCAGCGGGACACAAAGTGTCCTGACTAAGGTCAACCAACTACAACATATTCTACACGACTACAGCAGTAAGTAAAACCAGACAAGGCACCCTTGTAAGAAAAAACATCTATTCTTACCTAATGTCTAATTACAGCACAGAAGATCTCAGTCGTTGCGCTGGAAGGAGACAAGGACGAGCCTACGCTCATTGTCCCCTGTTGCATGGCACACGACAGCCAGGCACCACCTGAGGAATTTAAGCAACTTGTCACCGAGGCATGACTTAGGAGGCAGCCCTTTGTCGTCGGAACGAACGCCAATCCACATCATACCGTGTGTGGCAGTTGCACAAAATTTTTCAGTGTAAGTTGTTGTTGTGACAGCTTGAAAACTTGCAAATTAACATCTAGGCCACGTGAATACCCTAAATGTAAGATTCGATTATTCTCTTCCCCAAAAAGTATTCAGAAACCACCGGAACACAAACTGAGAGAAATTCTGCAAGACAATAGAGAAGAAGCTACAAGCAGTACCAACAATCCCAACAAAGGAGGATATGGAGCAGTCTTTAAACGCGCTCGGACACCACCATACCTGTGCACACCACACATCATGCAAACCTTCTAAGAGCAAAAGAAGAATCAGACCACCCTGGTGGACTCCGTAACATAGCACAAACAGGAAGGATGTACAAGATTTCTTCAAACTTGTTAAACAAGTGGTAGAAGAGATCGTATACAAAATATTACTCCGTAGCTTCAAGAAAGAATTTCGGAAAGCAAAACGGGACTCATGGAGAAACTTCTGTTTTGGCATAGAAGTGACAAAAACCACGAGACTCCGGAAGCGGTTTTCAAACCAGTCAAACATACAGAGTCAGCTGAAACTGTGACAGTCAGAAGCTGCCTATTTTGCAAATACTTCATTATTTGCATAAACCACAAGAACTATAATGACCACAACCACTAACACCAGCGATGTGTGACCACTTGCTGTGAAAAAGTACAAGTCGCCCAGATGCACTTTGTGACTGTCGAGATATTGACTCCTTTTGTGCAGCCGTTCTAGCTCCTTTGTGCTGCTCGTGATTGTGAGGCATGAACAGAGACAATTTACATTTTCCATGTCATCAAGTTTGACAGTTGTAGTCGCTGTCAAAATCCTCTTTGGGGGGTTGGAGCAATATTTCCAGAAATTATCCATCCAAATCTCGTCTTCTGTCCCAACGCTCCATTGATAATTTTTACCTGACCCATCATAATAAATGGAAACAGGTCCGCACCAATAATCAGATCAATTCTGCTGGCTTTATTGAAATTTGGATTGGCCAGGGAACAATTTTTCCAATCTTTATTGACGTCAATATCATTTTTGTTAGAAAGTGTTCTTTGTAGTTTAGGAAGCACCAGGGCCACAGTCCTTGTGTTGAATTTACTTGAGAATCTTGGCTTGATTTCAAGTTTTACGCTGTGTTTCGACAGTTCAACGCCTTGTGGATATTCCCTGAATTTCTACTAACGCCTTAGATCTTTGCAGCCCCAAAAGTTGAGCTGTTTCCTCGGAGATAGTGCGTTGCGATCCTCCATCTATTATTGCACGTAGCTGCTCAATGCCCGCTGGCATTTTTAACATTGATCACTGCTGTAGCCAAAAGTGTGTCATTCTCAGTATTTTGTTTGAGACAATTTACACTTTCCGTTTTGGTGTCCTCATGTAACAAAGTGTTATGATTTTTGTCACACTTTTGGCATTTCCACTCTTTTTACATTCGATCATGCTATGAGTGCCAAGACAACGAAAACACAAATGATTTCTTTTTACAAACTCTTTGCGTTTGCTTACTGATGCTGCCTTAAATTTTTGACATCTATTTGTATCATGTCCGTTCATTGAACAAAACCGGCATGATTTTTGCAGATGTTGATTTGTTTCTTTAACAACACTTTTTTGAACATACATCATTTAGTGATTGAATTTCCCGGTTTTTTGTTTTCACATGTTGCTCGTACTGCTGAAGAGCCTCCGTTGAAAACCGCCGAAGTAGGATTTGGGCAAAGATGACATCAGCTTCCTCGCCAATCTTTGTGTTTTCCTTTATAATTTAGATACACTCTGTGGCTGTATCCAGAAAGTTGCGAATCGTCTCTTCCGAGTCGCATTTCAGAATTTCTAAATCCAATAATATGTTAATTCGGTCAGCGAAAATTTTACAATTATTTTCATACCGCTTACATATAAGTTCCCACGCCGCCTTTTAGTTTGCAGCTGAGCCGAGCAGTAAGTGGCTGACCATTGTATTTGCCTCTCCTTTGAGGCATGACCTTAAGTAGTTCAGCTTTATTGTGTCGCTGATATCTACTCTGGCGTGAATAACTTTCGTAAATATTCCGTAGAAGTTTGGCCATTCTTTGGCGTTGCCGTTAAATTGTGGTAGATCCACCATTGGGGCATCTTGCCTCTGATGTTCATCTTTTGATGGCTTTTGTATTTCTGACATTTTTCTATCGATTTTATTCGACAGAATTTTAACCTCGACTTTCAAATCGTCGATTTCATCAGAATTATAAGCCCACGATTCATATTTGATTTCTAGCATCGTAAGCATGCTTTGAATCGATTCCATTCGGACATTTATACTCTCTTTTATGTCCATTAGCTCATCTTTTGTTGGATGTGCCAAATGTATTTTGGATTTTTCCATCTCATTACGCAGACGGACTGCTTGCCTGTCAACTCTTTCGACCAAGCCGTCAACTGGGCTTACGCTGCGTTTAGTGTTCAAATTAACATAAATTCTTCCAGTCAGTTCACCATGTTTTTTGGATGGCCCGGCAGGTGCCTCTGCAGCATGTTCATCCACACGTTTTTCGGATGGTCCGGCAGATTCCTCTCCAGCTTGATCCCCCACAAGTTCATCTGACTTTGCTAGAGATATCGACATTTTGTATGTCGCAAAGTGCGCCAGAGTTGAATAGAATATTTTATTATTGAAATATTCGTGATCAATAACCCCGAATTTAATAAGTGTTGAGTTATTGACCTTGAACTCAGCTTGTGAAACTCATCCCTGAGAGACACCTGCTTCTTCAATAGTGCGATATGCTTCTCATTCAACATGATTGAACTTCCTTGTAGATTTAATTTATTAACACTTAATTTTCACAGTTCTGTTGTAAGCCACAGAACACGCTTTGCCTTGCTTAAAGTTGACTTTTTTCAATTTTATTTTCCACTGTTCTGTTGTAAGCCACAGAACATTCTGTAAAATAACTCGAAGGACCAAAAATGTATACAAATTTATATTTGACGATAAGTTTCGAACTCTAAAAAATTGTATAATTCTCCGGCTCGATGGACCAAAATGTGTAATATTGAATACACGAGACGACGTTTAGTAGTGAACTGGCTCGCTCGGCTGAGCAATCCTTTATTTATTGTAAAAAATCTTAAGTCTAACAATGTTCTTAACTCTAATGCTGTCGTTATTGTTATTTCGGTCGCTTGTAATACGACCGCTCTTGTGGATACGCACTTCCTTTACTGTACACAAGTTACTGAACAAGACATATCCCAAGCAACAACACAAACAGATACTGGCAGACATTTTTAACTCGGAGAAAATCCAGTGGACAATAGATTCGTTCGCGAGTTATAAGCTTAATTGGTTGGGCGGAATATTTCCTGCCATGCTACAGATGACCATCGGATTATCCCATGCCTACGTGCCTGTGCCTGGACGACTGCCTGGGTCGTCTTTTTGCTCAAAGCAGACAAGTGCAGACTACAGACCGATAAGCCTCATCTTTTTTTCGCTGAAAACACTAGAAAAACTTCTAGAGCTCCACATAAAAGAGAATGCGTGCAGGATCGTGGAGCCATATCAATATGTATATACAAAAAGGAAATCAGTAGCGACAGCGCTACACTCCTTGTAGCCACAATCTGTCCGCCATCAAGAATACGCAATGGGCGTATTTCTAAACACGGAAATAATAATGAGCAGGACTACAGCATCCCACTCTGCAGTAGACTCGTGGAAACACAATCTGTTGAGCTGCAGAAGAGTCAGTGCCTTGCGGCGCCAGGCAAAGTCCAATCGCCGCTGCTATGAATCCTAGTGGTAAACTGACTATTAAAGATATTTCACAAAAAGCCCCAAGGATAACTGCATATGCTGATGATATAAGCATAACTATCGCTGGCAAATGTCCATCGACTCTCAGCTCTAACATGGACTACACATTAAAAAAAATACGGAAAACACAACTTGTCGCAGAATATCCAAAATTATGTGCAAAGAAACTAGGAATTACAACAGATGAAGACTGCCGAAAATGTAAGGTGCCAGGAGTTTCTGAAACACTGGAACAACTGATTTACAGCTGCCCAGCACTCGCTCAACACAGGTTCAAACACTTCAACGCCCATTGGCTCGCATCACTGGACGAAGCGGGGAGACACACTCTAAATGCGTTTCTGTTATTTGCCAAGCGCATACAACTACTAGGGACTACAAAAACTCCTAACGACCTTCAGCATTAGGCACCACTATGTGTAACCAAGATGACCACCGATTCAATCTAACCTAACCTAATTACACCATGCAACAATTTGAAAAATATCCTTGTATCCCGAACTTTTTAAAGTCGAAATATATGTAAAATGGGTCAGTGATTCCGAAAATAAAATTAAAACAGGAAAGAATCGGCTATGCAATAGTCTCCTAATAAAATTTTGAAGGCCAACTTTGATTTTGATATCTTAAAACCAAAGTTTTTCAAACAAACACTTTTCGACCGATTATTCCTATGGGAGGTACAAGATATAGTGATCCGATTTTGTTGAAACTTGGCGGATTGAACAAATCATAATTCTACATCGATATGCCAAGTTTGGTTTTGATATTCAAAAGAGAACAAAGTAGATTTTAATACAGCAACTTGTCGACCGATTGTTTCTATTGAAGCTACAAGACATAGTGGTCCGATTTTGATCAACCTTGGTCAGATTGTAAGTATGCATCGAGATGCCAAGTTTCGTTTTGATATCTTGAAAAACAAAAAAGTTATTTATACAAACACTCTTCATGAAAATGAAGGGTCTTCCAAAGATATATGATATAGTGGTCCGATCGGGCAGATTTTGACATACAAGCTACATGCATTATCAAGCCTCATCTGTGCCGAGATTCATCAAGATAGCTCAAAGACAAAGCCAAAAACTTTGCATAGAAACAGACATACGGACATGGCTATATCGACTCAGCTCTTCGTCCTGACCAAGAATATATATACTTTATTGGGTCGGAGATGACTCCTTCTATGCGTTACACATTTCGAGACAAAATTATAATACCCTTTTCCAAGAGTATAAAAATATAATGCCAGGACCGCTTTCGATATAGTCGGAAAAGCTATATTTTGAAGCTTTGGTAACTTGACAATAACTCCGAACATAGTTTAATGATATTAAAGGTGCGATGGATATTTATGAGTTGTACAATCTGACCAAGTTTCATCAAAATCTATACTTGTAGCTCCCATAAAAATAATAGGTCGAAAAGTTAAATCAAATAACTAATTAATATCATTTAAAATTTTCTTAGCGACCATTGCAAAGGTATATAAGTTCGGCGTGCCGAAGATAGCTGTTTCTTTTTTGTTTTAAATTTTTTTTCGGAATCAGTTACCCATTTTACATATAAAATGACTCACTTGCAAACATGACCGTTGAATGACTTAAAGTTCAAATTATTATTTGCACTGCTGATTGGAATATAAGAGTTATTGTGTTTGCGCATCTTGGTCTGGTTATATGGTGTTCCGTTGTCGGGTATACTCGACTATAGCATTCTTATTTTTTGTTGAAGTGATCCCGATTGAAAATTTATCGCCCACTGATGCGTTGATCAATTAAAACTAGTCGTATGTATTCATTGAAAAGAATCAGTCACAGGAAAAGGACATGTCATGGAAAAATCATTTTGTGTGTTCCACTCTATACACCTATAGCCCTACATGCAAAGAAAATTTAAAACGCGCAACTGTTCTAACTGGTTCAAAAGACATGTTCAAAATATGCAATTTGAAGATTTTATGTCTATTAATTCAGTTATTCATTTTAATGTATCAAATTTTTAATATAAATATACAAATATAGAGCAAATCCGGCTTCTACGAACACTCTTCTTGGCTTTTTCGGACACAGCGGGCCACTTTGCGCTTGAAATCAGTGTAGGATTCTCTCCATTCCTTGGCGGCATCAACATTTGCTGGAGACTCATCGTTTGGATCCGCTAGCATTGATATCACGGATATCAAAATAGTTTCCACTGTGTGCACCGGCAACCAACGCTCTGATGCCTTTTCGTAGCCCCACTTATCATCTCCAGGCTCGTGTAAAATTGAAATACACACATCACCATTTTTTTCAATATTTGGATGCCAAATTTCTGTTACAAACTTCATTCGAGGTGGGCGCAGTGGGTACTCTTTAGGAAAATATAAATGTGCTTTGAAGAAACCTCCTTCGCTGTGAATAAAAAGAATTAACTATTATTAATAAACTAGTTAACAACATTCAAAATTCGTTCTGTTTTCCCGATGAATGATTTTAAAGATGTAACTTTAATTGCAACATTGCTGTCAACTATTATCTATGAAGAGTCTATAGTAAACATTGAAAGCAGACAACCTCGTGAATTTGAACGATAATGGAAAAGAGTCAGTTTCCTCTGCTGATTAAACATTATTGAAAAACTCGATAAATACTGTGGAGACTCTGATAATGATTAGCACAATTTTAAAGTTATGATTTTTGATTATAATGTTGATTTAAATATGCTGTGCAAATTTCATTACGTTCGATTAATTAACTCTGGCTCTAAAGGTCTCCGAGATCTGTGTGTTCATACAGGTGGGCAGGGCTAGATCAACTCGGCTGTCAAAAAAATATATATATTCTATAGAAAAAAAAATATATATATTCTATAGAATAGGGGGGATGCCTATTACATTTACACAGTTTTATGATCCCTTTTACCAATTTTTGTTGAGTATAGAAATCAAATTGACACTACAAAGGAGACTTATAAAGCGTTTGGGAAACTATTTGACAAGCTATTGAGGAAATGCATCATATTATTCCTAATTATAATTTGAATTTATTATATAGAAAATCCCAGTCACACTGAGTGAGAAAATAGAAATGCACTGAAATGCCGTGAAGTCTAGCAATAAAGTATGTTTTTAATTCAGGAACCGTAACGATTGTCAATGATTATTTGAGTTTTTTTCATATAGTAAAATAAAATATAACTTCATTTACTGAGTTTAAAATAAGACTTGGGCAATAATAATTATTTTTGAGTAATATAAGTTAAAACTAAAAAATACAATCGTTTTCTGTATCTATACATATATAACACTCTTTAACCTGACTGATGGACGACTCACCGGCAGGTCATACTGTTGAAGCTAGAAACCTGAATTTTGTAGTAAAAGCTTTCTATTATATTGTAGGCTGGCACTATGGAAAAACTCTATTAAAAATGTATTCGAAAGTTTGTGAAAATTAAATTTGAAAATTGGCAATTTTATATTTTATATTTATTTGCTTCTTAGTGGGAATTTATGGCTTACTTCTTCACATTACCTAAATTTCACTGGAAAGCATTGCAATTTGTATGTACACATACATAAATAAATCAAAAACTCCTTTCTCTCAATTTCTCTCTCGGCCATAACATAGCAGAGTACAATTGAAATAGCGATATTGCTTATGCATTCGAACCTCAAGCACTACAAAAGGAGTCCACGATTTAGAGAGACTTATATAACTTATACTCCTTAATTCTTATTCTCACCCAAAATCTTTAATACTTTGTTTTGCATCAAATTTTTTAGCTTTACGTAATGCGGTGATATTAAAATTGTAAAATGTATTGTGCGCTCGTATGACTCATCCTGATGACTATTTACAGTGCATTCCTTGGCGTGCGAATTCATCAGAGGATCTGAAGCCTTAAAGGGGAGTCTGATCTGATCGTGACAAAAAGATGTTCAAGTTTCATGAAGGCACAGACATTTTTACAGCGTTGGTTTTCGCGTGGAATTCTAGTTCGGATAATCTTTTGTTCAATTTGTCAATAGTATTCCTGACCTTGCACCCACTAAACGTGTTATTCTG
Source organism: Hirtodrosophila alboralis (assembly GCA_035043045.1). Lineage (NCBI taxonomy): Eukaryota > Metazoa > Arthropoda > Insecta > Diptera > Drosophilidae > Hirtodrosophila > Hirtodrosophila alboralis. The sequence goes on from JAWNNH010000023.1 coordinate 25,031, forward strand.
CTCACAATCGCACGACTTTGCCCAAAATCGACAAATCTAAAATAAATATGCAAGCATTATGAAAGCCAGGTGTAGGCTGGAATGATATCATGGGGTGAGCGCACGTCACAATTCTCTATAGTGTAGAATTTCAACTTTCCTCGATTCGTCATTTAACCGCAAGTGTTTTCTCAGTTTCATGTTTTTTGCGATGCTAGCATTGCAGCATATGGAGCCTGCGTTTATTTCAGATCGTATCCCGAAGGTAATGGTTCAATTGCTCCGTTGAAGACACTAACGATCCCAAAATTGGAACTGTTTGCAGCACTTATTTTGACTGAGCTTCTTTATAGCGTCAAACAGAGCATTTCAATTTCAAGTGATTTTCACTGTTGATCTGATTTAACTATCGAGTTGTCTTGGATACATCCAGCTCCGACCAATTTTAAAATGTTCGTATCAAACAGAAAATCTAATTTGACAAAAAATACGAAAGCTCGATTACAAAGCTTCAACGCAATTTTTATCACCACGATAGAAGGATTCGTCCACATTTAAAGGATCGCTGATAGTTGACGAGCTCGACATGGGATCCACACTTTTAATAAAAAGTATCCAAAGAGTGTATTTTGCAGCAGAATTTAATTCACTCAACGCCAACAAGCTGATTTCTTGCAAGAGCAGGTTACTATCACTCAGACCGGACTTTGACCCCGATGGTTTAATTCGTGTCGGCGAAAGCCTCCAAAATTTTTATTTAGACTATGATGCACAGCATCCTATATTGCTCCTAAGCTTATAACTTCTTTATTTGTCACTTGATATTTAAAAAATTTTTTAATTTATTTTAAATTTGAAAATCCACATATCCAAAGAATGATATAAAAAATAAAAATTCATTGTTTGAAGAAAAAAGTGCACAAAAAATAGCTTTTATTTAAAAATTGCTTATTTTTAGTCCAAATTTTCATTTCAATCCGCAATAAGTTCTAAGCGAGAAATCGAATCAAAACTGGTTGTATTTCCGGTTGATAGGTAACACTAGTTCATTTACTTTTTTTGATGTATTTTTGGTCGCTGATTTCAAAAATGCAAACCATTTATTTTTTCAAAGAACTGGTTTTCGAGAAGACCGCGAAGCTAGTTTTTTGGCGGTCTTTCGACTTATTTGTTCATATCTACATGAGATCTTATTTGATTCTTAAATAATGTTACACAATTCAATAGATAATTGTATCCTCTTTCTTTCTTTGAACAGTCGAAAATCTAGCTTTTTTCGATTATCTCAAAAACGTTCCCGGCAACCTTTTTTTTTAATTTTTATTCGGAATTAGTGATCCATTTTATGTATAAATCGACTCTAAAAAGGCCGGGATACACAATGCTGTTGGATAGTGCTATTGCCAGTTCTGATAAATATTGATAAAAGCAAAACACTGCCTGAAAATGGAAAAAAATATTTAAATTCTAGCAGCCGATTGCGAAACGAGCCTATGTATTGCAACACACAAACCAGCATGTTTTTATTTTAAATGTATTATATATAAATATATTTACTGTAGATAAACCTACTAAAGCGTATCTGGTGGTGGGCAGGATTACTTTATAGGGTTTGTCGATGCCTTCATCGGTCTGAAATATACATTTGCCAACATTAGAACATAACATGCCTATGCCTATTTTTAAGAGTGCATTGTATAATAACTGATGTTATGATAATGTTCGTTATTATATACACATATGTATTTACATTTAAATTTTAACATAAATTACAGCCGTTGCAACATTAATGAACATGTACATAGTGTACATACAAGAGCATACACACACGTGTGCAGATACTTGTATATTTGTATGTATGTATGTATGTATGCAGCATTTGGCCAAATTTCCTTTGTACATACTTATTCAGATAGATACATAAGAACATACGTATGTAAGTAAATGTAAAACCACGCGATAAATATATTTATGAGAAGAAATAACACATGGTACCATGTATGCTTTTAGGATCATCTTAAGATTTTGTACATACATACACATACACATATGATGTACGTATGAATGGACAAATATCAAAACGTTTCTATACTACATACATATGTACATGTACATGTAAGTTGCTTGTTTTGTATATGCACATATCACACATGCATGTGTACATATAATTTGCATGAAACACTTCTTTGACAAGAAATTTACCGAATATGTACATATGCATGTGCTTATACATATGTATGTACATATTGCTTTATGTATGGATATGTGTATATATAAAACAAGCAACTTACATGTACATGTACATATGTATGTATATAGAAACGTTTTAATATTTGTCCATTCATACGTACATCATATATGTATGTGTATGTATGTACAAAATCTTAAGATTTGATACAGCCGCCGGCTAAAATATCGTATTTAGTTTCTTTAGTTTTGTTAAGAATTTTAAAAGCATACATGAGTACATGTGTTATTTCTTCTCATAAATATATTTATCGCGTGGTTTTACATTTACTTACATACGTATGTTCTTATGTATCTATCTGAATAAGTATGTACAAAGGAAATTTGGCCAAATGCTGCATACATACATACATACATACAAATATACAAGTATCTGCACACGTGTGTGTATGCTCTTGTATGTACACTATGTACATGTTCATTAATGTTGCAACGGCTGTAATTTATGTTAAAATTTAAATGTAAATACATATGTGTATATAATAACGAACATTATCATAACATCAGTTATTATACAATGCACTCTTAAAAATAGGCATAGGCATGTTATGTTCTAATGTTGGCAAATGTATATTTCAGACCGATGAAGGCATCGACAAACCCTATAAAGTAATCCTGCCCACACTATTGGCTTGTCCTGCATTTTCTTTTTGTTTATTACTATTACACACTTCCACCGATCTGTGTATAGACCAATATGAAATATATTTAAACTATTCTAGTTCTGTAATGATATTTGCTCTGATTCTTTTATTCTATATTTTGATGATCTATCGTCCAGCTGTGCATTGGTATGCATTAAAGATGATATCAGGAGAAAATCCTTGGCATTTTGGGATGTGCGGTATCAGTAGTATTTAGCTTTGCTATCAAGAACATCTCAAGTGTTAAAAAGACAAACATATTAAATTTTAAACAGGCTATCATGCTTAATTTATATTTTAGCAGTGTACGTTTATTTTTTTTTTATAAATTTGGTCACATTTTCGAGCGGTAGTCTGGACCCACAGATAGATTGACAAACCCTCTGGAGCTCTTGAGCCAGACAGCCGATTTTTTTTGCATAAATACAAAAATTTAATGGAAACAAAAGTTAATTGCATTATTATATTTTAATAGTGTATACATTACCTATTAAATATTACCAATTTCATACGGTTGAAGAAAAGTTAACCAAAATAATGGGAAAGAAAGGCCAGGATATTGTGCAAAATTAGCGCAAACTCAATCAACGTGGCCGTCTTTTGTAGGTAATAATAAACTTTGTGAAAAAATGTAAATATGTCCAATTATGGTATACAATTTATATAAACTGGCCTTAAAGTCTTATATGCGACTTTGTGTGAATTTTTATTTTATAGCTGATATTGTGTTTTTATACCCTTGCAAAAAGGTATTATAATTTTATATATATTCTTGGCCAGGACGAAGAGCTGAGTCGAATAGCCATGTCCGTCTGTCTGTCTGTTTCTATGCAAAGTTTTTGGCTTTATCTTTGAGCTATCTTGATGAAACTCGGCACTGATAAAGCTTGATAAGGTATATAGTTTGTAGGCCAAAATCAGCCCGATTGGACCACTATATCACAAAACTATGGTGGAAAAATCTGAGGCACGTGTATTTTCATGAAAAGTGTTTGTTTGAATATTGTATGCATCGAGCATATTTACGATTTTTTTAATCTGACCAAGTTAGATCAAAATCGGACCACTACATATAAGAGCTTCCATAGGAACAATCGGCCGAAAAGTGCTCGTATGAACAACTTCTTTGTTTTTTAAGAAATCAAAACCAAAGTTGGCATTCAAAATTTTCTTAGAAGACCATTGCAAGGGTATATAACTTCGGCGTGCCGAAGATAGCCGTTTCTTTCTTGTTCTATTATACTCTAACTACCACAATAAATATCTATTAATTATGTAATACAAAATTCTTACTATTACTTTATTTCAGAACTGAATAAGAACCCAGTAGAAGGTTTCTCAGCCGGATTAATTGATGAAAATGATATATTTCGTTGGGAAGTCCTAATAATTGGACCACCAGATACGCTTTAGTAGGTTTATATTACAGTAAATATATTTATATATAATACATTAAAATAAAAACATGCTGGTTTGTGTGTTCGATGCATAGGCTCGTTTCGCAATCAGCTGCTAGAATTTAAATATTTTTTTCCATTTTCAGGCAGTGTTTTGCTTTTATCAATATTTATCACAACTGGCAATAGCACTATCCAACAGCATTGTGTATCCCGGCCTTTTTAGAGTCGTTTTATACATAAAATGGATCACTAATTCCGAATAAAAATTAAAAAAAAAGGTTGCCGGGAACGTTTTTGAGATAATCGAAAAAAGCTAGATTTTCGACTGTTCAAAGAAAGAAAGAGGATACAATTATCTATTGAATTGTGTAACATTATTTAAGATCAAATAAGATCTCATGTAGATATGAACAAATAAGTCGAAAGACTGCCAAAAAACTAGCTATTCGCGGTCTTCTCGAAAACCATTCTTTGAAAAAATAAATGGTTTGCATTTTTGAAATCAGCGACCAAAAATACATCAAAAAAAGTAAATGAACTAGTGTTACCTATCAACCGGAAATACAACCAGTTTTGATTCGATTTCTCGCTTAGAACTTATTGCGGATTGAAATGAAAATTTGGACTAAAAATAAGCAATTTTTAAATAAAAGCTATTTTTTGTGCACTTTTTTCTTCAAACAATGAATTTTTATTTTTTATATCATTCTTTGGATATGTGGATTTTCAAATTTAAAATAAATTAAAAAATTTTTTAAATATCAAGTGACAAATAAAGAAGTTATAAGCTTAGGAGTTGAAAATGATATTTTAAAAAATTTGAAAAATAGATTGAAAGCCGTCAGCCGATCCCTTGGATTCTAACGCGACAGACAAGGTATCATTGTGACTTGCGCGTGGCATTAAACGGGCAATTCTGATGGGTATGTTGGTTATAAATTGCAATAACTTTGCCATTTATTTATGGATTTCAATGAACGATACCTTGTTTTACGCCTAAATAATGCATCTCTATGAGTAAAATGCTGAACTGTCCACTTTAAATTGGTTTTGGAGACCCAAAATCATCAAAAAGTATCCAACTAACTGCACCTTTATTTCAAAAAATTGTGTACTTAAACTTAGTGTCATTTTTCAAAACGTTTATTTATTCTGTTTTTATAATTTTGTCTCGAAATGTGTAATACATAGAAGAAGACGTCTCCGACCCCATAAAGTATATATATGGTCAGGATGACGAACTGAGTCGATAGTCGATAGCCATAGCTGTCTGTCTGATAGTCGATAGCTGTCTGTTCGTCTGTTTCTATGCTTACTTTTTAGTTTTATCTTTGAGCTATCTTAATGAAACTTGGCACAGATGAAGTTCTATATTATATGTAGTTTGTATGTCAAAATCAGCCCGATCGGTCTACTATATCATATAGCTGCCATGGGAACAATCGGAGACCCTTCATTTTCATGAAAAGTGCTTGTATGAAAAACTTTTTTGTTGTATATTTACAATGTATATATACAATTTGTACAATCAAAATGAATAACTTCTTTGTTTTTTCAGAAATCAAAACCAAACTTGGCGTATTGATGTAGAATTACGATATGTACAATCGGACCACTATATCATACAGCTGCCATAAGAACAATTAGGGCAAAAATTAGTTATTCTATGCAAAGTATTGAACATTTTCTTAGAAGGCGATTGCAAGGGTATATAGCTTCGGCGTGCCAAAGATAGCCGTGTCTTTCTTGTTTCACGAGTTAAATTGCGATGTTTAATTGCCGGTTGTCAGAGTTTCAGTAAAGTAGCATAACATTTCAAAATCTATGCAGTTGCAGCTGCAAAGTGAATTAACATTTCAAAAGCCTAAATTCAATTATCTTATAATATACATAAATATTGTATTCTGCTTCGAACACACTCCTCCTCGTTAGAAGTGTCATAATTCCAAGCGTATTGGATTTGTCGGGTAGAACTGCGAGTTTTGCAAAGGCTCTCTTGATAATACCCGTCGCTGTGTGAAGCATTGAGACCCTGATGACACCATCTTCGCCAGATGACGGTATCTACCCGAACAAGCGGCCATTTCAGAGGTGGAAGGTTGTCGTCTTTTAGTATCACCATGCTTCCAACGCGAACGCGCTGTGGTCGACTCAGCCGATGTTCACTGAGATATGTGACGTCAGGCTCGGGAAACCGTATAGCTAAGTTGTCTGGAGTCTCTGAAATTGGGCAAAAAGACACAAGTTAAGCATGGCCGAAATTTTATATATGATTTCCAAATACGCTTTTGTGGAGAAACGAAAAAAAGGGGTCACAAAAGTCTACTCCAGTAGGAAACGCTGGGTTTTAGGCTAGCTACGTTTTGATGAAAGCATCGAAAACATGTGATGCATTAAATTTGATGACGCTCGCAACAAACTTTTTGACTTCAATTGTCAAATATTTCTGGAGCAGTGAAGCAATAAGACCTTACGGACCAGCATGTAGATAAATATATCCTGTGTAATGCATAATGGTTGCTTTGGTGGCAGGGTGATCCTTGGGAAGCAATATAGGATGCTGTGCATCATAGTCTAAATAAAAATTTTGGAGGCTTTCGCCGACACGAATTAAACCATCGGGGTCAAAGTCCGGTCTGAGTGATAGTAACCTGCTCTTGCAAGAAATCAGCTTGTTGGCGTTGAGTGAATTAAATTCTGCTGCAAAATACACTCTTTGGATACTTTTTATTAAAAGTGTGGATCCCATGTCGAGCTCGTCAACTATCAGCGATCCTTTAAATGTGGACGAATCCTTCTATCGTGGTGATAAAAATTGCGTTGAAGCTTTGTAATCGAGCTTTCGTATTTTTTGTCAAATTAGATTTTCTGTTTGATACGAACATTTTAAAATTGGTCGGAGCTGGATGTATCCAAGACAACTCGATAGTTAAATCAGATCAACAGTGAAAATCACTTGAAATTGAAATGCTCTGTTTGACGCTATAAAGAAGCTCAGTCAAAATAAGTGCTGCAAACAGTTCCAATTTTGGGATCGTTAGTGTCTTCAACGGAGCAATTGAACCATTACCTTCGGGATACGATCTGAAATAAACGCAGGCTCCATATGCTGCAATGCTAGCATCGCAAAAAACATGAAACTGAGAAAACACTTGCGGTTAAATGACGAATCGAGGAAAGTTGAAATTCTACACTATAGAGAATTGTGACGTGCGCTCACCCCATGATATCATTCCAGCCTACACCTGGCTTTCATAATGCTTGCATATTTATTTTAGATTTGTCGATTTTGGGCAAAGTCGTGCGATTGTGAGCAGAATAACACGTTTAGTGGGTGCAAGGTCAGGAATACTATTGACAAATTGAACAAAAGATTATCCGAACTAGAATTCCACGCGAAAACCAACGCTGTAAAAATGTCTGTGCCTTCATGAAACTTGAACATCTTTTTGTCACGATCAGATCAGACTCCCCTTTAAGGCTTCAGATCCTCTGATGAATTCGCACGCCAAGGAATGCACTGTAAATAGTCATCAGGATGAGTCATACGAGCGCACAATACATTTTACAATTTTAATATCACCGCATTACGTAAAGCTAAAAAATTTGATGCAAAACAAAGTATTAAAGATTTTGGGTGAGAATAAGAATTAAGGAGTATAAGTTATATAAGTCTCTCTAAATCGTGGACTCCTTTTGTAGTGCTTGAGGTTCGAATGCATAAGCAATATCGCTATTTCAATTGTACTCTGCTATGTTATGGCCGAGAGAGAAATTGAGAGAAAGGAGTTTTTGATTTATTTATGTATGTGTACATACAAATTGCAATGCTTTCCAGTGAAATTTAGGTAATGTGAAGAAGTAAGCCATAAATTCCCACTAAGAAGCAAATAAATATAAAATATAAAATTGCCAATTTTCAAATTTAATTTTCACAAACTTTCGAATACATTTTTAATAGAGTTTTTCCATAGTGCCAGCCTACAATATAATAGAAAGCTTTTACTACAAAATTCAGGTTTCTAGCTTCAACAGTATGACCTGCCGGTGAGTCGTCCATCAGTCAGGTTAAAGAGTGTTATATATGTATAGATACAGAAAACGATTGTATTTTTTAGTTTTAACTTATATTACTCAAAAATAATTATTATTGCCCAAGTCTTATTTTAAACTCAGTAAATTATATTTTATTTTACTATATGAAAAAAACTCAAATAATCATTGACAATCGTTACGGTTCCTGAATTAAAAACATACTTTATTGCTAGACTTCACGGCATTTCAGTGCATTTCTATTTTCTCACTCAGTGTGACTGGGATTTTCTATATAATAAATTCAAATTATAATTAGGAATAATATGATGCATTTCCTCAATAGCTTGTCAAATAGTTTCCCAAACGCTTTATAAGTCTCCTTTGTAGTGTCAATTTGATTTCTATACTCAACAAAAATTGGTAAAAGGGATCATAAAACTGTGTAAATGTAATAGGCATCCCCCCTATTCTATAGAATATATATATTTTTTTTTCTATAGAATATATATATTTTTTTGACAGCCGAGTTGATCTAGCCCTGCCCACCTGTATGAACACACAGATCTCGGAGACCTTTAGAGCCAGAGTTAATTAATCGAACGTAATGAAATTTGCACAGCATATTTAAATCAACATTATAATCAAAAATCATAACTTTAAAATTGTGCTAATCATTATCAGAGTCTCCACAGTATTTATCGAGTTTTTCAATAATGTTTAATCAGCAGAGGAAACTGACTCTTTTCCATTATCGTTCAAATTCACGAGGTTGTCTGCTTTCAATGTTTACTATAGACTCTTCATAGATAATAGTTGACAGCAATGTTGCAATTAAAGTTACATCTTTAAAATCATTCATCGGGAAAACAGAACGAATTTTGAATGTTGTTAACTAGTTTATTAATAATAGTTAATTCTTTTTATTCACAGCGAAGGAGGTTTCTTCAAAGCACATTTATATTTTCCTAAAGAGTACCCACTGCGCCCACCTCGAATGAAGTTTGTAACAGAAATTTGGCATCCAAATATTGAAAAAAATGGTGATGTGTGTATTTCAATTTTACACGAGCCTGGAGATGATAAGTGGGGCTACGAAAAGGCATCAGAGCGTTGGTTGCCGGTGCACACAGTGGAAACTATTTTGATATCCGTGATATCAATGCTAGCGGATCCAAACGATGAGTCTCCAGCAAATGTTGATGCCGCCAAGGAATGGAGAGAATCCTACACTGATTTCAAGCGCAAAGTGGCCCGCTGTGTCCGAAAAAGCCAAGAAGAGTGTTCGTAGAAGCCGGATTTGCTCTATATTTGTATATTTATATTAAAAATTTGATACATTAAAATGAATAACTGAATTAATAGACATAAAATCTTCAAATTGCATATTTTGAACATGTCTTTTGAACCAGTTAGAACAGTTGCGCGTTTTAAATTTTCTTTGCATGTAGGGCTATAGGTGTATAGAGTGGAACACACAAAATGATTTTTCCATGACATGTCCTTTTCCTGTGACTGATTCTTTTCAATGAATACATACGACTAGTTTTAATTGATCAACGCATCAGTGGGCGATAAATTTTCAATCGGGATCACTTCAACAAAAAATAAGAATGCTATAGTCGAGTATACCCGACAACGGAACACCATATAACCAGACCAAGATGCGCAAACACAATAACTCTTATATTCCAATCAGCAGTGCAAATAATAATTTGAACTTTAAGTCATTCAACGGTCATGTTTGCAAGTGAGTCATTTTATATGTAAAATGGGTAACTGATTCCGAAAAAAAATTTAAAACAAAAAAGAAACAGCTATCTTCGGCACGCCGAACTTATATACCTTTGCAATGGTCGCTAAGAAAATTTTAAATGATATTAATTAGTTATTTGATTTAACTTTTCGACCTATTATTTTTATGGGAGCTACAAGTATAGATTTTGATGAAACTTGGTCAGATTGTACAACTCATAAATATCCATCGCACCTTTAATATCATTAAACTATGTTCGGAGTTATTGTCAAGTTACCAAAGCTTCAAAATATAGCTTTTCCGACTATATCGAAAGCGGTCCTGGCATTATATTTTTATACTCTTGGAAAAGGGTATTATAATTTTGTCTCGAAATGTGTAACGCATAGAAGGAGTCATCTCCGACCCAATAAAGTATATATATTCTTGGTCAGGACGAAGAGCTGAGTCGATATAGCCATGTCCGTATGTCTGTTTCTATGCAAAGTTTTTGGCTTTGTCTTTGAGCTATCTTGATGAATCTCGGCACAGATGAGGCTTGATAATGCATGTAGCTTGTATGTCAAAATCTGCCCGATCGGACCACTATATCATATATCTTTGGAAGACCCTTCATTTTCATGAAGAGTGTTTGTATAAATAACTTTTTTGTTTTTCAAGATATCAAAACGAAACTTGGCATCTCGATGCATACTTACAATCTGACCAAGGTTGATCAAAATCGGACCACTATGTCTTGTAGCTTCAATAGAAACAATCGGTCGACAAGTTGCTGTATTAAAATCTACTTTGTTCTCTTTTGAATATCAAAACCAAACTTGGCATATCGATGTAGAATTATGATTTGTTCAATCCGCCAAGTTTCAACAAAATCGGATCACTATATCTTGTACCTCCCATAGGAATAATCGGTCGAAAAGTGTTTGTTTGAAAAACTTTGGTTTTAAGATATCAAAATCAAAGTTGGCCTTCAAAATTTTATTAGGAGACTATTGCATAGCCGATTCTTTCCTGTTTTAATTTTATTTTCGGAATCACTGACCCATTTTACATATATTTCGACTTTAAAAAGTTCGGGATACAAGGATATTTTTCAAATTGTTGCATGGTGTAATTAGGTTAGGTTAGATTGAATCGGTGGTCATCTTGGTTACACATAGTGGTGCCTAATGCTGAAGGTCGTTAGGAGTTTTTGTAGTCCCTAGTAGTTGTATGCGCTTGGCAAATAACAGAAACGCATTTAGAGTGTGTCTCCCCGCTTCGTCCAGTGATGCGAGCCAATGGGCGTTGAAGTGTTTGAACCTGTGTTGAGCGAGTGCTGGGCAGCTGTAAATCAGTTGTTCCAGTGTTTCAGAAACTCCTGGCACCTTACATTTTCGGCAGTCTTCATCTGTTGTAATTCCTAGTTTCTTTGCACATAATTTTGGATATTCTGCGACAAGTTGTGTTTTCCGTATTTTTTTTAATGTGTAGTCCATGTTAGAGCTGAGAGTCGATGGACATTTGCCAGCGATAGTTATGCTTATATCATCAGCATATGCAGTTATCCTTGGGGCTTTTTGTGAAATATCTTTAATAGTCAGTTTACCACTAGGATTCATAGCAGCGGCGATTGGACTTTGCCTGGCGCCGCAAGGCACTGACTCTTCTGCAGCTCAACAGATTGTGTTTCCACGAGTCTACTGCAGAGTGGGATGCTGTAGTCCTGCTCATTATTATTTCCGTGTTTAGAAATACGCCCATTGCGTATTCTTGATGGCGGACAGATTGTGGCTACAAGGAGTGTAGCGCTGTCGCTACTGATTTCCTTTTTGTATATACATATTGATATGGCTCCACGATCCTGCACGCATTCTCTTTTATGTGGAGCTCTAGAAGTTTTTCTAGTGTTTTCAGCGAAAAAAAGATGAGGCTTATCGGTCTGTAGTCTGCACTTGTCTGCTTTGAGCAAAAAGACGACCCAGGCAGTCGTCCAGGCACAGGCACGTAGGCATGGGATAATCCGATGGTCATCTGTAGCATGGCAGGAAATATTCCGCCCAACCAATTAAGCTTATAACTCGCGAACGAATCTATTGTCCACTGGATTTTCTCCGAGTTAAAAATGTCTGCCAGTATCTGTTTGTGTTGTTGCTTGGGATATGTCTTGTTCAGTAACTTGTGTACAGTAAAGGAAGTGCGTATCCACAAGAGCGGTCGTATTACAAGCGACCGAAATAACAATAACGACAGCATTAGAGTTAAGAACATTGTTAGACTTAAGATTTTTTACAATAAATAAAGGATTGCTCAGCCGAGCGAGCCAGTTCACTACTAAACGTCGTCTCGTGTATTCAATATTACACATTTTGGTCCATCGAGCCGGAGAATTATACAATTTTTTAGAGTTCGAAACTTATCGTCAAATATAAATTTGTATACATTTTTGGTCCTTCGAGTTATTTTACAGAATGTTCTGTGGCTTACAACAGAACAGTGGAAAATAAAATTGAAAAAAGTCAACTTTAAGCAAGGCAAAGCGTGTTCTGTGGCTTACAACAGAACTGTGAAAATTAAGTGTTAATAAATTAAATCTACAAGGAAGTTCAATCATGTTGAATGAGAAGCATATCGCACTATTGAAGAAGCAGGTGTCTCTCAGGGATGAGTTTCACAAGCTGAGTTCAAGGTCAATAACTCAACACTTATTAAATTCGGGGTTATTGATCACGAATATTTCAATAATAAAATATTCTATTCAACTCTGGCGCACTTTGCGACATACAAAATGTCGATATCTCTAGCAAAGTCAGATGAACTTGTGGGGGATCAAGCTGGAGAGGAATCTGCCGGACCATCCGAAAAACGTGTGGATGAACATGCTGCAGAGGCACCTGCCGGGCCATCCAAAAAACATGGTGAACTGACTGGAAGAATTTATGTTAATTTGAACACTAAACGCAGCGTAAGCCCAGTTGACGGCTTGGTCGAAAGAGTTGACAGGCAAGCAGTCCGTCTGCGTAATGAGATGGAAAAATCCAAAATACATTTGGCACATCCAACAAAAGATGAGCTAATGGACATAAAAGAGAGTATAAATGTCCGAATGGAATCGATTCAAAGCATGCTTACGATGCTAGAAATCAAATATGAATCGTGGGCTTATAATTCTGATGAAATCGACGATTTGAAAGTCGAGGTTAAAATTCTGTCGAATAAAATCGATAGAAAAATGTCAGAAATACAAAAGCCATCAAAAGATGAACATCAGAGGCAAGATGCCCCAATGGTGGATCTACCACAATTTAACGGCAACGCCAAAGAATGGCCAAACTTCTACGGAATATTTACGAAAGTTATTCACGCCAGAGTAGATATCAGCGACACAATAAAGCTGAACTACTTAAGGTCATGCCTCAAAGGAGAGGCAAATACAATGGTCAGCCACTTACTGCTCGGCTCAGCTGCAAACTAAAAGGCGGCGTGGGAACTTATATGTAAGCGGTATGAAAATAATTGTAAAATTTTCGCTGACCGAATTAACATATTATTGGATTTAGAAATTCTGAAATGCGACTCGGAAGAGACGATTCGCAACTTTCTGGATACAGCCACAGAGTGTATCTAAATTATAAAGGAAAACACAAAGATTGGCGAGGAAGCTGATGTCATCTTTGCCCAAATCCTACTTCGGCGGTTTTCAACGGAGGCTCTTCAGCAGTACGAGCAACATGTGAAAACAAAAAACCGGGAAATTCAATCACTAAATGATGTATGTTCAAAAAAGTGTTGTTAAAGAAACAAATCAACATCTGCAAAAATCATGCCGGTTTTGTTCAATGAACGGACATGATACAAATAGATGTCAAAAATTTAAGGCAGCATCAGTAAGCAAACGCAAAGAGTTTGTAAAAAGAAATCATTTGTGTTTTCGTTGTCTTGGCACTCATAGCATGATCGAATGTAAAAAGAGTGGAAATGCCAAAAGTGTGACAAAAATCATAACACTTTGTTACATGAGGACACCAAAACGGAAAGTGTAAATTGTCTCAAACAAAATACTGAGAATGACACACTTTTGGCTACAGCAGTGATCAATGTTAAAAATGCCAGCGGGCATTGAGCAGCTACGTGCAATAATAGATGGAGGATCGCAACGCACTATCTCCGAGGAAACAGCTCAACTTTTGGGGCTGCAAAGATCTAAGGCGTTAGTAGAAATTCAGGGAATATCCACAAGGCGTTGAACTGTCGAAACACAGCGTAAAACTTGAAATCAAGCCAAGATTCTCAAGTAAATTCAACACAAGGACTGTGGCCCTGGTGCTTCCTAAACTACAAAGAACACTTTCTAACAAAAATGATATTGACGTCAATAAAGATTGGAAAAATTGTTCCCTGGCCAATCCAAATTTCAATAAAGCCAGCAGAATTGATCTGATTATTGGTGCGGACCTGTTTCCATTTATTATGATGGGTCAGGTAAAAATTATCAATGGAGCGTTGGGACAGAAGACGAGATTTGGATGGATAATTTCTGGAAATATTGCTCCAACCCCCCAAAGAGGATTTTGACAGCGACTACAACTGTCAAACTTGATGACATGGAAAATGTAAATTGTCTCTGTTCATGCCTCACAATCACGAGCAGCACAAAGGAGCTAGAACGGCTGCACAAAAGGAGTCAATATCTCGACAGTCACAAAGTGCATCTGGGCGACTTGTACTTTTTCACAGCAAGTGGTCACACATCGCTGGTGTTAGTGGTTGTGGTCATTATAGTTCTTGTGGTTTATGCAAATAATGAAGTATTTGCAAAATAGGCAGCTTCTGACTGTCACAGTTTCAGCTGACTCTGTATGTTTGACTGGTTTGAAAACCGCTTCCGGAGTCTCGTGGTTTTTGTCACTTCTATGCCAAAACAGAAGTTTCTCCATGAGTCCCGTTTTGCTTTCCGAAATTCTTTCTTGAAGCTACGGAGTAATATTTTGTATACGATCTCTTCTACCACTTGTTTAACAAGTTTGAAGAAATCTTGTACATCCTTCCTGTTTGTGCTATGTTACGGAGTCCACCAGGGTGGTCTGATTCTTCTTTTGCTCTTAGAAGGTTTGCATGATGTGTGGTGTGCACAGGTATGGTGGTGTCCGAGCGCGTTTAAAGACTGCTCCATATCCTCCTTTGTTGGGATTGTTGGTACTGCTTGTAGCTTCTTCTCTATTGTCTTGCAGAATTTCTCTCAGTTTGTGTTCCGGTGGTTTCTGAATACTTTTTGGGGAAGAGAATAATCGAATCTTACATTTAGGGTATTCACGTGGCCTAGATGTTAATTTGCAAGTTTTCAAGCTGTCACAACAACAACTTACACTGAAAAATTTTGTGCAACTGCCACACACGGTATGATGTGGATTGGCGTTCGTTCCGACGACAAAGGGCTGCCTCCTAAGTCATGCCTCGGTGACAAGTTGCTTAAATTCCTCAGGTGGTGCCTGGCTGTCGTGTGCCATGCAACAGGGGACAATGAGCGTAGGCTCGTCCTTGTCTCCTTCCAGCGCAACGACTGAGATCTTCTGTGCTGTAATTAGACATTAGGTAAGAATAGATGTTTTTTCTTACAAGGGTGCCTTGTCTGGTTTTACTTACTGCTGTAGTCGTGTAGAATATGTTGTAGTTGGTTGACCTTAGTCAGGACACTTTGTGTCCCGCTGCCAACCAAGGAACCTAGACTAAAGCCACATCGACTGGCTTTTATGCCGATTTAACTGTAGAGCCTTCAGCTGCATGGCTGCTTGGATCCTGCAGATGCGGTGGTTCGACTACCAACGTCGCATCGCCAACCTCTTTTGCGCTCCATCGTTGTGGTTGCCACAGCGCCCAAATCCTCGATGCGCAGACCGTGGGTTGCCTCCGGCATGGACTCCACCTCTCCAGTCGGTAACGTGTTCTGATTTTCGTCATCCGGGTGACGTTTCTTGAGACGCAGGTACACGCTACCCATTTTCCCGCGCCATCTTCGCGTACCTTGGATACAGGAGATCCTCGGCTTCCTTGCCGATCTGCAGAATCATGTGGTGTCCTTTTATATCGGGCTTAGCGATATGTATTAGGTGCCACTCAGCTGTCGGAATCTCCATATTCTGCCATTGTAATAACTTTAACACCTGATCCATGGGCACGACTCGCGGGAAGATCGCTTTCGCCTTTGGTACTGACGGAATACAAGTTCTCTCCACTACCTCCAGCTTAGCACCCTCTCACGGGTCGGCCATTTTTGACAACCGTTTCAGTCACCCAGTTCAGCATCTTCACGCAGAAGAGCCCTGGCGTCTCCATAATTATAAGCATCGCCTCAAGCAGCTTGGTTTCCACCAACTTCTACCGACCTTGCGACATCTTGCCGTTCGAGTCGTTTTATCGACAAGAGCCGCAACAGGATTTTCTTTTGCCCTTTCGCTGGCAGATTCCCGGCCGAACTTTTTTGCGGTCCGAGGCCACTTGCTCGCGGGCACTTCGGTCCTTGTGATCTCGGTCGAGCTCTAGCGTTTAGTGGCCATCTGCTCCTCGACCTTGTTGCGCGTCCACTAGAGACCTGTATCATCGGCTTCTGGGCAAAGGGTTTACGGCCCTCTTCTGATCTTTAGCGCCGCTTTATAGTTGGCCTTGGCTTTCATGCCCTCCTTCGCCCGTTTGTGCCCGATCCTACTAGAGGTACTGGCACGCATGATACAATTAAGGAGGTGGAGTCATTAGGGGAGTGTAGGGCCCCATATGAACGAATGCGTGAGAAAGAGATTATCTTAGCCTGCTTGGTTTTAACTTTTTGTATGTGAAAGGAAAGAGATAGCAAGATTTTCAATTTGTTTTTTTTTTTTATTTATTTAGCATGTTTGTTTTAAGTTAATAGTTTTTCCCAAACTGCTTTTATCTTTAAGTCCTTGGGAGTCTGCAGAAGTCTAACAGGACTTCCCACAAATAACTTATGGTAAATCGCGCACCACGTGAGCATATTTAAGTAATTTGCAATCATAATAAACGTAAAACAAAAAGAGCAGCAAACCACTTGACAGCACAAGTGCCAACAGTTATCTTAGCTTTTTAAAACTATAATCAGTAATAAACAATAACATTAAATAAATCGCTCAGAACCACTCTCTCACAATCCACACCGCCTTCCGCCCATCGAAAAATAATTTGTAAAAAATCCAAAATTATTTTTTTTGCTTTTGACTAACAAAATTTAGGAAAATTAAATGGTAATAATATGATTACGATGATAAGAAATTTTAATTTGTTCAAAGTAGTTAATTTTGATAAATAAAAAAAATATTATTTAACTAAATCAAAAACTGTTTTTAACACGAATAACACTGAGAGGGGCAAAAGGTGGCAGCTGAAATTAAAAATATCGACTTAGAGAAAATTAACTAATATTAACGAACATGTTTCATTTGAGGGCGAGACGGGATCACAACTTTTCCGTAACTTTAATAAGAGTATTCAAGGTGTCACAACAACTTGCACTAAAAAATTTTGTGCAACAGTGCTAACCCTAGGTTGTGGTCTAAAAAACCTGTTGCGAAATTGCCAAATAGTGTTGCAAAAATATACGAATAAATTTCAATAATTTAAATCGATATTTAGTATATTTTAGTGCTAAAATTATGAAAACAGCTGTTTTATGTCGTTAAGAATCATAAGTAAGACACTGAGGTTTTGCTTATAGCAACAGGAGTTTTTGTGGTTTAAGGAAATAGAAAACCGCAAATTAAAATTGGATGAACAACGAATGGACAATGATTTTAAAGTAAAACGACAGGAGCTGGAACAGAAAACGGGGAATTCTTGAGCTAAAATATAAAACACAAGTATTGAAATACATATGAAATTGCTTTTATTTTATATTGGTCACAAATAACTTGCAGCTTAGTTGAGTAGATACGCTAGCAAAATAGCACAATTACTAGTTGCAAATCTATTGACATTTGTCTCTCGAATGTCTCATCCTTATTTACAAAATTTACCATATTAACTAATTTGTTCTTTGACACGCGCATCATTTGGTCTGTAGAAAAATAAGTTGAGGATATTATGTCGTCAATCTATCATCAATGTCTGCATCAATTTAGTCTGAGCGAGATGCATCCACAAATGTTAAAATTAAAAAATATTTATTTATTTATATAAGGAATTCTACGCACCTTGAATTTGTTGAATATCATGAATAAATTGCTTTGCTTTTAAATCACATAGCATATCCTAAAAGGTTTTAACTGGCATCTAATAGCCGATTTCCTCACAAACGCGTCTTGCCGTCGATAATGTCTTAAATGCGATATCTCTTAAATGCTGTTTCTACTGCACTGGATGCGTTTGCAATCAGCTGATCATTTATTTGCAAGGGTCAAAACTTCAGTAAACAAATAAGTAAATATTCTTTAAATTTAACCAACAGAATTTTCATTACAAGTGAAATTTCAAATGATCATATGCGCTAAGTATGAAATCTCATGGTCGTACTATGGTACGAATTACAACTAATAGAACATGTGGCAGGTGGGTGTCACCTTGAGCAGCGCCCAAAGCCAACATATGCAGTTGATACTTTGATTTATGGAATGGAGTAATCAGCGGTTACTTCTGTTTTGGTTGACCATCATCACAAATATGATAATACAATAAAGTAAAGTAGGTTCTTGACACAGATGTATATAATTATAAGGGCCCTGGGCGCTGCCATGAATCTTGTATATTTTTTAAGAGAGCAAAATAAAAGTGAAGCTGAAAGAAACTACATAATTTCCATAGAATATTATAATCTTATGAGGCTCTGCAGTTCTAGGGATTGTTTTTGGGATCTTTGGCATTTAAATTTTCGCGTCTTAATTTTGAAATTATGATTGTTGAAAACAGCTTTTTTCGCAAAATTGAAATTCTACCAAAAACAAGTTTGCATACCCCGCGTTCATTTCAAACTCGGCTTTTTCCCATACCTAACAGCCCATGTCTCATACCTAATAGCCTATGCAAATAGCATAGGACTTGAACGTGCGTCAGGCGAGTTTCGATATGAATGGCAAACGCGTTCAACGCATCCACCAATGAAAATTCACTATAAAACACCAAACTCACGCAGCACAAGCACATTCACTGACAAAAATTATACAAATCTTATTGTCAAAAATGTAATCAAAAATCTGCTGACTTTGCCATGTTGCGTTAAGGGCTGTTCAAGTGGTTGGTATTGCAATCTTGCAAAGATGCAAAGTTGCTAGGCCACGTGAATACCCTAAATATATAAAGAAAAATATATCACTCAACAAGTCACTGGTAGAACAATAATTTAAAATAAATCAACATATTATTACATAAAAATCGTTGTTATATAGTCTTTACCTTTTTTTTTATTTTTATCAATATTCATTATAATTTACACCGAATACTATGACAAATTAATATTTTTATAAGAGATAACCTCTAAGCTCCGTTCACTGCACAGTCTGCGTGTCTTTATTGTCTCCCTACTTTCGATATTCTGAGCGCGTATATAACGTAAAATTCTTAAGTATCAACTGCATATTGTTATAATAATGCGTGCCGAGCACGAGAGTTAACAGTTTACTAAAACATAACACTTTCCAATGAAAATGTGCGTAGCTCTGTGTTTATTAAATAGTGTAGTTATAGCCTTTTTACGCTAGGCAGCATATAGCATTTTTGACAAATGCTGAAAAATTCTGTGTAAATGCGAATTTTTACGAGTGGTTTTCGTTGTTGAGGAGCATGTCAAAATGCTGCATAATAAAATTAATAAATGCAATAAAAATGCGTTTAAATTCTTAACAAATTTGATTTTTATTAGCATTTTATTATCCATTTTAGTTTATATTGCTCAAATGGTAAGAGTCTCAACCTTTGGTGTTTGCTCTTTTAGTGTCACCTTTAACACGCGCTTTGATGTTTGAACTTATCGCTGCACAGTGGAAGGTCTTATATAGAGGTAGCGGCAGAAAATATTTCCAAACGGCTTAGCGGCCTAAAGCTTATGATATATCTGAACTATAAGACAAAAAATATTTATGCAAAAGTGACTTGCACGGTCATCTTCACAACCTTCATCTTTGACCTTTTGTTTTACTCTAGTTAAAATCGTACCACCCTTGAAAATACATAGTCATACGAGGTGCCTGATGTAACATAAATATGTGAAATTATAACATTAAGATACAATAAAATAGGTTAAACAGGTAAGCCACCGCGGTGGTTACACATAGACCGAAGTTGATAGTTAGTGGTGCCGAATATTGAAGATCGTTAGGAAGACTACTCTAGTATTTGAATGCGCTTTGCACAAGATAATAGCGCATTTGAAGTATGTTTGATCGCTTGTCAATCAGATGTTCCGGTCTTTCAGAAACTTCTAGCTCCTAACATTTGCGGCAGCTTTCATCTGTTGTTATTCCCAGTTTCTTAGCATGTGCTGCTGCCAGACAATAAACAGTCTGTCTTGATAGCTGCAGTAGGAAGTGAGTGAGTTTTTTTTGATGCGTTTTGCACATAATTATAGATATTCTGCAGCAAGGTGTTTTTTTTTTCACTTCCCATCATCTGCAGTCAAGACGGTTTTTTCCAGGTCGCTGTGTAGCGACTGCAAGGTAGGCGGTCTGCCATTTCATTTCTATCGATGTCTATCGGTGTCTGGGAACCCAATAGATGTGCACTGTTCTAGCAGTGCTTAGGACATAAGGTATATAATGTTTCCCTGCTTGTCAAAACATTTTTGGAGCTGATGGTAGATGCCTGCAAAGATTTTATTGCCGCGTGGCTATCCATGAAAATTTTAATGTGTTTGTGTGTTCGGTGGAGCTCTTGGGCTACCTCTGCTGCCATTCGTATGGCTAAAACTTTGCCTGGCAGCTTGCACAGCAGCATGAGTTTTGGCTCTGCACAGTAAAGTGCTGCTCCAAATTCCGAATCCATTGTTGAGCCGACCGTGAATATTTGGAAACCTGTTGATCTAGTCCCAAACGCCAGTCGTCCGGTTGCTTTGTTGGAGGAGGAGTTACGTGGTCTGTGCTACTTTGCAGTTGAACAGAGCCGTTGCGCTGTCTTCTGTGCAATGAGCTATGCTTGAATGTCCAGGGGGTTGACATTATTGTTTCTAGTGCTTAAGTTGGAGTGGACCTCAACTTCCTCGTGATGCCGTTGGGTCCTCTCCATCAGCTTAAGATATGTGGATTTCTCAGTGGCTTGCCACCATACCAGAACACAGTAGAGTTGGATCGGTCGATCCACTGAAATATAGATCCAATGCATCAGTCGTGGTGAAAGGCCCCAAGAACTACTCACCATCTTTTGAGATGCTTTGAGCACGACTGTTGCTGTTTTCACCATTTCTTTCATATTGGGACTCCATGTTAGTTTGCTGTCCAGAACCACTCCTATATATGTTCCTATGTTCTCCAGGCCACAGGGCTAGACATGATTTAAACAGTGGATGTAGCCATGGGATAATCCGATTTTTGGTCATCTGTAGTATGGCAGGAAATATTCCGTCCAATCCAGGCGACTTATAGCTCGCGAAATAATTTATGGATCACTAGATTTTCTTCGGGTTGACTATGTCTATGACTATGTTGTATTTCTGTTTGCGTTGTTGTTTGGAATATGTTTGGTTCAGTAACTTTTGGGCTGCCTCCGTGACAAGTTGATTAAATTCCTCTGGTGGTGACTCACTGTCGTGTGCCATGCAACAGGAGGCAATGGGCGTAGGCTCATCTGCTCTCTAGCGCCACGAGAGTAAGATCACCTGAGCTGTAATTAGATATTAAATAAGCATAGATGACTTTCCTCACAAGGATGGCTTTCCTAGCCCTGTCATTGCGTGGAACATGTTGTAATTAGCAGACCTTAGCACAGAAACCTTGTTGCCCGCTGTCAACCAAAGCTCCTGAACTAAAGACACATCGGTGAGCCCTTGCTCCAGGGCTAAGAGCCTTTAAGCCATCCTGCTGAGTCGAGCTGTGCTCTTCATAGCAGCCTTGTATTGGGCCTTGGCTCTCATACCCTCTTTTGTTTGTTTGAGCCCGACCATACGAGAGGTACTGGCACCCGCCTAAATTGGGGAGAGAAGAAGCTTATTTTTGGCCTCTGAAGTGATGATTCCACCATGCGATTCACAATCCGTGTGTGGGTCGACAACGGCATCGGGTTTCTTTTGTTGTTGTTGTTTGGCAGTAGCTTTGCAACCACCATGGACTGCTCCAACCATGGTAGATGTGTGACTGCTGGTGATACGCAGAGAGAATTGCTTCTCCCCGTGCCTGCCGGTGGTAGCATTCTCGCGTGCCACTGACTTTTTGACTGACATCCTAGCCGGAGTTTCGTTCTTTTCATCGACCTCTATATGATTATTTTCTTTTAGGGAATCACCCCTAGAGTTTTTTGCATGCCGCCAGGCCCCTCGACATATCATAACAAAAAGAAATACAAAAACAATAAAAACACTGCAACGAAACAACAAAAACATTTCATATAAATCGGTACTCGGTTGTTTTTTATATTAATACTCACGTGTTGGCAAGTATAAGCTGCCAAGGAAAACTCTTTTATAATTCTTAAATGTAGACCTTACGAACGGAACTTCACAACTAAAACTCTAAGTGAAAATCTAGGAAAAAAATTTAAAACACATCACTACAAATTGACTTTACACAACACACACCACAGATAAAACATAAATTATGCATTCAAAATAAAGTTAATACCTGTGTGTTCAAAATGCATCCATACTTTAATTTATTTTGTGACGATTTAGTTAAGTTTTTTAAGTGGAGCTTTGTGGCAAACATCTCAAAATAGAACAAGAAAGAAACTGCTATCTTCGGCACGCTATATACCATGGTTATATTGACGTGTGCTCCTATATACAATAGTCTTCTAAGAAAATTTTGAATACTTTTGATAAAAAAACTAATTTTTTACCTAATTGTTTTATGACAGCTATATGATATAGCGGTCCGATATTGTTCAATCTTTGTTTGATTGTACATATTGTAAATATTCATCGATATGCCAAGTTTAGTTTTGATATCTTGAAAAACAAAAAAGTTTATCACACAAACACTTTTCATAAAAATTGTTCCTATGGCAGCTATATGAAATAGTGGTTCGATCGGTCTGGTTTTGACATGCAGACTACATACAATATCAATCTTCGTCTGTGTCAAGTTTCACTAAGACAGCTCAAAGATATAGCCAAAAAGTAAGCATAGAAAAAGACGGACAGTCAGACAGACTGTCAGACGGACATGGCTATATCGACTCGGCTTGTCCTCCTGCTCAAGAATATATACACTTTGTGGGGTCGGAAACGTCTCCTTCTATGCATTACACATTTCGAGACCAAATAATAAATAAACTTGAATCATATTAGAGACAGTACTTATTTCATGACAATTTCAACTTTCATATTTTTATTTTTGGCGTCGACCACTGTGCGGTGCCGGCATCCGCCTGACCTTTGGTTGCCTGGACAATTAAATTCCCATTTGATGTTCTTTTCCGCCAACTCTGTTTTTACGTATTCCCTGTCAAATATATATTTCTTCTTCTTTATTTCCTTATCATATCTATGAAATTCGCGCCCATGTCAGATCTCATGATGTTTGGAGTAACTGTTCTGTTGACAAAATTTCTTATCACCATGCATGCGTCGAAGTATAAGTCTTCCGATAGCTTCAAATAAATAGCTTTTAATGTTAAGCAGGTAAACAATGCTAACCAGCTATTTTCAATCCGCCGACCAACAGTAACCAGTACGGGTCTAAAATAGTCGAGTCCGGTGAAAGTAAATGGTCGATTATACAGCGTGACACGGGCCAATGACAGTGACAGCAAGATGTCTTTGCGCGGTTAACAGTATAGCGTAAGCCGATCACTCAAAATTTACGTCGGATTACGTATACAATTAACTCGACATTTTAGTGGTGATATGTCATGTGGTATTTTGAACAACGAAATAAGTCGTCCCTTTGGCAGTAAGAAAGGCTGCTGTGTTCGTTGCGGCAATATTGTTGCATGTCTCCCATGTACGATAAGTACACAATGTTCCTTTTACCAGGGTGACAATCAATAAATTATGCTGTTTTTGGATACCAAACCAATTTGTTGCAACTCGCTTATTTCTTCTGTAAACGACTGAAACAGTCTGCATAGTGTTAATTCCGCCTAGTATCCATTCAATTCTTTACCCCATGTAGTTTGTGAAGCATGATTAATGCCTTTGCTTGTCTTAGTAGCTATGTCCGCTGAATTGAGAGGTGTTGACACCCAACGCCAGTCATTCTCATTTGACATCTCCAAAATCTCGCTTATAAGGTGCGCTACAAACTGTTTATATTGTCGTTGGTCAGAAACGATCCATAAGACCACTGTTCGAGAGGCAGACCACATTACTGACCGCTCTACTTTTATGTCGTGACTCTCCCAAACCAATGTCATTAGGCGAGTGTCCAAAACAACTGTTTGTATTTCTGATCTTGGCACAGCAACAAACGCTAGTTCTGTATCAGTTTCAATTATAATGCGCCAGTATGTCACTGCTGCAAATGCTTGCTCGCTTGCATCGACGAAAACATAAAGCTCTGTATTTGCGTCTTGCAAAAAAATACAGACATTCCAAAAATTGCTTAAACAATTTTTCAAGTATTTAATTGTTCCATCTTATGCCTGTACGCCACACGTCCTGCACCAGAATATTGGCATATATTATTAAATCGGCAAGCATTGCAAACGGATCGTAGGCGGACACTACCAGACTATGCAGTTGTCTTTGAGTTGGTCGTTTCACACATGCCTAAAATCTTATCTATCCAACTGTACTGCAGCTTGCAAATCATTGCTCATATTCATTAAAGCTCTAGTCATCGACGTAATCTTTTGATTCGATATACAAAGAATCCTGATATTGCTCTCTGACTCTATATCTGCACACACAGCAACTATACCCCGTCGGAACTGAAACAATATGGTGAATTTTAATCTGGTCGCTTTAGCAATTTAGTATTTAACGAAATACTATCTACCGTGCTGCCGCATCAAAAACAAGTTGAAAGCTTTACTGCATATCCTGCAGATTCATTCTAACTTTTTCATATTGATTCTGTTCATCAGTATCGTGAATTTTAGCATTGGTAAATAACCACTCATTAGCTTATGCATGTCGCTGCGCGTCGTATAGTACGGACATTGACAGTCGATGTAGCTGTGTTGATCCATACACTAGACATCCTAACAGGGTCTTCGATGCGACCAAGTCGCTACCCAAACTTATGCTCCTGAATGCTTTGATCAGATGACATTTATCTATGTGGAATTAGAATCGTCGGTACCACATTTGCATATCTTTTAATATGCAGCCGTTTCATTTGTTCATTCTTTGCGCTTATAGTCAACATTTAGACCCTGTAATAGTAATTCCATGCTAGGAATTGTATTGCCTGTTAGACGTATTCTCGAATACAAAGTTGGCATCTCACTGCTGCAATGTCTTTGCCGATCCAGTTTAACGTCAGGTTCTCTTTTTGCTGGGTTTTACCCATATTTTTCACTAAGTAATCATTTAACAATGTTGCTGACGAATCTTTGTCAACAAATGCCATTGTCTCGACAATTGATCCTTTAGGTCTACTGACCTCAAGTGGCAGAACCTTATAAATAACACATACCTGCCTTGATAGTATTGACATTTGCCGAGCCTACAGGTGTTTCTTGTTGATCGTCTATTCCTGACTTGATCTTATCCCAATGGTGAGAACAACTCACAAATGTCCAGCGTCAGGTTTTCTTCGCAGCGAATGCCACTTTGAGTCAAAACGTACAATCTTTTCTAAACTACTTTCCGCGATTTGCGACATGTAACCTACCTTTTCCAATTGACTTCGTATAAACATTTCGGAATGTCCATATTGGAATTCAAAGCTGCTTATGTGTTTCACATTGCCTCACCCTTCAAGATTTTTTGCAACCTCAAAAAAATTTTCTTATAAAAACGGGTCAATCCTCAGCTTAGACATTAACGTTATTATAAGGTGCGTTACAACTTTGTGGCCCTGTGGCTCCAAAATCAGACAAGCCCTGATTTAATTATCTTTAAAATTGACTCTTCCTACAGTCTGTCTCAGAATTTTTCATGCCGCCAGGGAATGATTGCCTCTTGTGTGCCTCCATGCTGATGGGTGCCGCTTGTCGATCTGATGTCTAAGTAGGCACCGCCAAATCCTTAAGCACCGCTTGGCAATGCAAGATCAGTGTCCGCATTGAGGGGGACCTACTGTGCATGTGCGCTGCCCGCGCTAAATCCGCCAGTGCCACTCGTGTTTCTATTTAGCTTTTGAATGCACTCTTAATGTATTGAAACAAACATGAGTAGAATGATACTCACGTTCACAAAAATAAAAATTATACTCACAAGCAATGTTCATGAAATATTGAGTGTGAGTGCCACACCCACTCCACTCACTCTCACTATCTAAGCACTCACAAAATTTTAGTAGCTAACTCACTCTTAACTCACCCTAAAAAATCTGTGAAAGTTCAGTGAATTTTGAAGATTGGAATTATATTGAATCCTTTTGAATTTTCAAAGAGGCACCTTCACCATCAGTATGATGTTTGGTATTATGAAAAAGTTATTAGAAATGCCAAGTTCTTCATCAAAGTATGACTCTAAGAGATAAGCACTGGTCACAAATAAGTAATGTTTTTAAATTACATACTTTTATCTTCCATTAAAATCAACTAACTTGCTTCACAAATTATTTTTACACTTTTCCTATTGGTGTGCAAAAAAGCGGAAACATACGTTAACTATGAAAGCTTACAGCTTGTCTGGTCTGATTTTAATCAAACTTGGTCAGATTGTAAATATCATAATTCTAAATCGAAATGAGTAAATGTTTTGATATCTTAAAAAAAAAAAAAGGTTTTCATACAAGCACTTTAAGACCGATTGTTCCTATGGGAGCTATAATATATAGTAGTCCGATTTTCATAAAACTTAGTCGGATTGGTCAGAATATAATACTTTATCGATATGCCAAGTTTGGCTTTGATAACAATTTTTGGGACCGATTGTTCCTTTGGCAACTATATGATATCCCTGATCCGATCGGGCCGATTTTTACATACAAGCTACATACATCAACACAATGCATCCGTGCCAAGTTTCATCAAGATAGCTTAAAGATAAAGCCAAAAACTTTGCATAGAAACAGACGAACAGACAGACAGACGGGCAGACGAACATGGCTATGTCGACTCAGCTTGTCATTCTGATCAAGAATATATATACTCTATGGGGTCGGAGATATCTCATTCACTGCACTTTACATTTCGAAACAAATTTATAATACACCTTTGCAAGCGTATAAAAATTAAAAGAGTATAGTTGTTCAAAATTTTATTGAAACATAAAAAAAATTAGCTTCCTTTTTTTGGCTTTAAAATAACGTACGGTGGAAATGCCCATATATAAATTTGCATCAACTTTACCCATCTGCAACCAGTTCTAGAAGTTGTAAATCGAAATATAGCAAAACACTGAAGTTTTATATTAAGTGCATATGCTCATTTAAAATTGCACTTGTCATAGAAATTCTGTTGGTTAAATTCAAAAATAAAGAAACACCATTCAAGACCTATCACGTTTGCGAGATATCGAGAACAAAACGCGTTCGATTGGAAACATGAAATCCAGGGTGTAAAAATATCGATGCTAATGTTAGCATCGATTAGCCGATAAGATAAGATACCAATAAATTTGAGACGATTTATTGACAACTTTATGTGAAATGCCAAGGCGTAAATGCTATTATCTGCAATTTAACCGAACGTGTCTCAGCATGCATATTAATTTATGTAAATACATATGTATGTATGTGCTGGAAGCCATATATGTTTTTTAATATATGTACATACATATGTTTGTACATTTATGCATAAACACGTGTTTTTAAAACAGAAATTATATGTTCGTGCTATCAAAACATTCATCTTATTTTATTATGAACACAACGCTACCTCCTTACATAAGAATCTGCCTTTTTTTAATAAAAAAAACGCATTTTACAAAAAGCCCTTTATATTTACATGCATATGTACGTGAACGTATAAGTGTTTTTACATATGTACACGAACACATCTGTATACTTACATATGCATACTCGTACTTACAATTAAATGTGGGTACACTTAAAATGTATTCAGCTATGTAGATATGTGCATACATATGTATGAAGTATACAAAGTTGAATATTTTGTATAATATAATACACACAAATATTTACAGATTTCAGTTAGGCACGTGTATTGAAGCTGCTCACAGCTGGCTTCGAATTAATTAAAGCTTTAAAAGCTGCTATCGCTAGCTTTAAATTTACTTTTAATGCAAAGCTTAACTCACACGCGATTCCTCTTAGTCTGCGTTCAGATTTTTCTGTGCATAGTTTTTACAATTAAATTTGTTATTACAACAAATAATTCGTTAAAATACCAAGTTTGAAATTTAAAGGTCCTGAGTAGTCAGTACATACTGTAAGTTAAGTAAGCTTTTGATAAGAATACAAACATGTGTACTTTATAAATATGTATGTATGTATATAAATATATATACATATGTATGTTAACAAATATACATATACATGTATGTTTATGAATATACATACATACATATATTATCTACCACACTACAAAAATATAAACATGTTTATGTACATACATATTAAATGCATACCTGCATTGTATATTTGTGCTTGTATTATATCCTTTGGCATCTAAATTCGTTTGTGCTTTTATCTATAAAATAAATGATAGCAAACGACTACAAATCATATAAATATATGTACATAAGTGCGCGTTTTAGGGATAAATACACGCATACATATATGAATATACTTACATATGTATGCATGTGCGAATTAAATATTGTAATACATATATGTATGTACATACAATACACACAAAATCTTAGAGAACAAAAACTTTGTAACACATTGATGTGCATAAATTTGTGTGTTTATATTATTGTTGTATGTATTTATGTATGTACATTCATATATATGTACATGTATTAATATTTTGTTATTTGTATATACACTGTAAATATATACAATGTAAGTATGAAGTTAATGTGAGGAGCGTTACTTTTTCGACAATTTAAATTAATTTTATTATTTTTTGTGCTACAATGAATGTTCGTTTCTGTGATCTCATGAACAGTGCTGCCAATTCCTGTGTGCTTCTTTTTTCGTAAATTTGTATTCGGGAATATACCCTATACTATTTCGTATAGCCAACAATTTCTTTTGTACTTGTGGTGCCTGATTATCGTACAGTCACGTTAAGTGGACTTTTGTTTTTTGAGCTATATTTCTTGGCCAGTTTATCCTTAATCGATATAACCACTTTTAAATCAAATTTTTTGGGGTTTTCCTAACTTTTGGGACAATATGCGTTTAGGACGATATTGATCCGATTTATCTCGGGTATAATGCTTTGAGTAATTTAGTGGACGGAACAGGGATCCATATCGACAATTTTAGTCATTTTTTTTCTACTCCGTCCAGTTTAGAAATGCAGTATAGCCAACTCATGGTTCTATATGGACCAATTTACCTTACGCCAGGTGGAAAAATATAAATTAATGCAAAAATAAATTATTCATAAAAATGCCCTAAAAGGTATAACAAGAAAATTTTTTTTAAGGTGTACATCTCACCGCTATTTACTTATATTCGCGACTGCATGAAATAGCTGTGAGATTTTATTTTATATTTTTCGCTGTTACTTTTCCACATGTATTAATTTATCTTTTGAATCTAAAATTAATAAATAAGAATTCTGCATATAAATTATTTGGATATCTCTTATTGTTTGTACGATATAGTCTCTCGAAAGTTAAGAAATTTTTTTTGCACGAAATAAGGTGGGAGCCACTGTATGAGCAATATTCAAATTAATGGTATAGCTGAGTGATTGACACAGCTGCAGATGTATGCAAATTGTAAATCGGATTGTGTGTTGAGCATCACATCACAACAACGAGATCAACATGACCAACAGGATCCAACACCACTAACACTACTTAAAAACAAACAAGAATGTTTGGATATTAATGAAAATATTTGAAGCTAAACGCTTAAGATTAGATATTTTCTTACTTCAACCCTCTCAGCCCATTAAAAATGGATAAGTTGGGAATATAGAACAGTGCAAATGCAAAAATAGTACACATGTATGCATCAGAGATCTGCAGTGAGTGACTTAGTTATTGAAGCATTCTCAATTTTATGAAACAAATATGATAAAATGATACTCACGCTCACAAAAACAAAAACTATAATCACTCTCACAAGCAATGTTTACGATATATTGACTGTGAGTGTCACTCAAACTCCACTCACTAAGCACGCACAATATTTTCACTAAGTGACAGCTCCCTCTCGACTCACCCTTAAAATTTTGTGTATGTTCAGTGAATTTTTCCTGGAATGGTCTGTAAATTTTTGTCTGTGTCTCGCTCTAAGACATAGGTCGGCGCCTGCTAACGTCACATGTTCATTGGACATTGCACACAAATATATACATATATAAGTGTGCAAATGTGACGCATATTATGCGTTGACGCGCCAAACACTTGCGATTTTTACAATCCAAAAATGATATGGTAAACTGAACACAACATTAAGAATAATAATAATAAATAAAACAGCCCCCTTTTAATTTGAGTTTTCCATTTCAACACTACCTATTAAAAACGAGAAAATTTCCCACTTGAGAGCAAATGTGATATTTTTTATATTTGGTCACAGTTAAATTTAATTTAAGCCATATTCATGTATATTGTGTTACCTGCAATATTGAGGTTATATTTTAAAATCCTTTATATTTGAAATTCTTCATGGCAGTGCAGTTCTCACGACATTGAGAGTGACTACCTTTTTTCATGACTTATTTCGCGTTCACGGTAAATATTAAGAGAGACTGCTTGATCGCTCAAATTCTTAGGCCACTCTCTCTCCTGAACATATGGGCATTTCTCTAACGTCGAATGCGACGTTCGTACGCATTTAAAGTGAAAAAAGCATATGCCAAAACATTATTTTATTTTGACAAAAGGCGAAACTTATAGTTCTTGATTAGCACTATGACTGGTGATGCAATTGATTTTGGGCAATTGTTCGTTTTCAAGATAATTACAAAAAACCAAGGCATTCGCATGCGACAAAAACAGAAGTCGCTTTCAGGGCGAACAGTTCAAACACTGATTTCAGTGAAACCTGAAGGAATATATTAATGCGACTAATTTTAAAATGTTATGCATTGATGTACCTTAATAATATTTATTATTTGATTTAAAAATATTTTTTAAACTTTTTATTTTTTATTTAATTTTAATTACTGTCGAACGCTACATGTCGCATGCGACAATAATTATAAGCTTAACAAAATACCTTCTATAACGAATTAAACAGACTTAATTTTGTATATTTTTTTAAATTGTTATTATTAGGTTAGGTTATACCGGTTGATCATCAAATGATGATCTCACATAGACCATAATTGGTCCTTAGTGTTGCCGGATATTGAGGTCGTTATTGATGAGTTTGCTCCTGAAATATGTATTAAAACTCACATTTGGCAAACGCCAGTAGTGCGTTGGGAGAGTGTTCAGCCACTTCTTTTAGTGAAATGAACCAATGTGAATTGAGATTTCGTGCTCTTTATGCTGCGAGTGCTGGGCAGCTGTATACAAGATGTTCCAGTGTTTTAGCAACTCCTGGAACTTTGCACTTTCGACAGCTATCTTCTGTAGTAATGCCTAGTCTTTTGGCATGGACTGCCGCCAGGCAATGTCCCGTTAGTACTCCTATCAGTAGTCTGCAGTCCTTCCTGGAAAGGACGCATTCGACATTAAAGAAATGCTGATATGCTCTTAGAAATACACAAAGTTGACCAAAACATGATTTTTAACTTTAAAGCACGATTACTCGCTAATGCAAATAAAAAAAGTTGTGAACTCTTTTTTTTATTAAATTTTGGGCATTTCTCTATAATAATTAAAGGTAAAAAAGGTATTAGATGACTTCTAATTTTTGGTCGTTTCTGTGGAAATGCCCATATACATATTTAAAAAAATTTTTTTTTTTTATTTTTTACTTTTTACACTTACGTTTCGCACACTACAAACTTTAAATCAGTTCCCAGAGCAAAGCGCTGATTACACTAGCTTACAAATTTTTTTTTAATCGAGGGATCTGGATCTCATATAATTTTTGGGCGCTGATTTCAAAAATGCAAACCATTTTTTTTTCACAAAGAATGGGTATCGAGAGAACCTCGAATAGCTAGTTTTTTGGCAGTCTTTGGACTAATTTATTTATATCTTCATCAGATATCATTTGATCTTTAAGCACATTACGCATTTCAATAGATAATTGTATCCCCTTTCTAACGGTCATATTTGAAGAAATTTTGCAATTTAAGAGAGAAAACAGTGATGCGTTGGTATACTAAAAGAAAAAATGTTGCATATGGGCATTTCTCTAATGTCGAATGCGACATTCGTACGCATTTAAACCAAAAAAAAACATATACGAAAACATTATTTTATTTTTACAAAAGGCGAATCTTATAGCTCTTGATTGGCACTATGACTGGTACTTAAGTTGATTTTGGGTAATTTTTCGTTTTCAAGATAATTATAAAAAACCAAGGCATTCGCATGCGACAAAGACAGAAGTCGCTTTTAGGCCGAACCGTTCAAATACTGATTTTAACGAATCTTGAAGGAATATTTTAATGCGACTAATTTTATAATGTTATGCATTGATGTACCTTAATAATGTTGATTATTTGATTTAAAAATATTTAGTAGTTTATTTTTTATTTAATTTTAATCTCTGTCGCACGCGACATGTCGCATGCGACATTTTGTTCCATCAAACATTTTATTTTATTTTTTTATTTTTTATGTAAGTAGCCATGCATAACATGATTATTAATGATTTTTAATATATTCAATATATTGATTTTCACATCAAAAATTATAAGTTTATCAAAATACCTTCTAAAAAGAAAAACAAAAATGAGTATATTCATCTTTTTTGTGTGTAAAAGCAAACTAACTTAACTGAGAATAGTATTAATAATGTTAAATAATGTTCTCTTAATTGAATATACATAATATAGAAAAAAAATTTTTTTTGCGTTATACATTTTACCCCTACGATGTCGAATGCGACACACTTTTAAACAGTACCCTGAGTAAACCGCTGGTTATCTTTCGAAATTTTTTTTTTTTCTAATTCGCAATTGAAATCTATGTTTGGTATCAATTTTTGATGTGCATAGACCAAACCAACTTAAAGTACTGATAACAAATGTTCTTTTTCAATGTCGCACGCGACATCCAAATATGGGGTAAAGCAAAGAAAAAATTTGCCGTAATCGGCAATCGCATCGTTCCTTTTACATTTTTTGTTCTATTCTAGAAACATAATCCGATATTTAAGAGAGCAATAGTCAATGCATAATGTCTCTCATTGAGAGCATTAATCAAAACAAGACTTGCAATAGAAATGCTGAAAACAGAACTTTTGCACTTGTTCGACTTTGCATTTGAATATTCCAAAATATGTTATGAATAAATGTAAAACTTGTTTACGTTAGCTAAATTTGATAGATTCCCTATCAAAATATGTTAAAACAACATACTTTTATAGACTTTGAATTTTTTGGCCGCGGTTGACATTTCTGTGGAAATGCCCATATCCGAAATATTCAATAAAGATACACCAATCTTCAGGATCATTATTCTCTCTAAATAAAGCAAACAATCCATTCATATCGCTGCAATAGCTAAAATTTCTAGTCAGTTGGAACTTCTCATCTTCAAATATGGCTGGAATAGTGATGAACAAGGTGAATTTTATGTTGGGTGTTTTTACTAATTGCTGAATAACTATCACATTTACTGACCGATTTGGGCAAATGTATACTTAAAATATTCGTAAAAGAATTGTCTAACACTATAAATCTTAAAAAGTATTTAAACGAAATTTTTAAATGAGCAAATGAATTTCAGCAATTTTTCAAAAATGCAAAAAAAGTTAAAACTTTCAGCTTTGAGAGTTTGTAATGGCTTTAATTTTTATTCGATCCGCATAAACGACATACCGTTAGAAAGGGGATACAATTATCTGTTGAACTGTGTAACATTGTTTAAGATCAAATAAGATCTGATGTAGATATGAACAAATAAGTCGAAAGACTGTCAATAAACTAGCTAATTGCGGCTTTCTCGAAAGCCATTCTTTGAAAAAAAAAAATGGTTTGGATTTTTTTAATCAGCGCTCGAAAATACATCAAGAGTCTATGAGAGCCCAGCTTTTTTTTTTGCTGTAAACTAGTGTTATTTTCCGGAAATTTGTTTTATATAATTTGCAATACACATATCTGCTTGTTATTAATATTTGATATGCATTGACCAAACACCCTTAACGCACTGATAAAAAATGTTATTTTTCAATGTCGCACGCTACATCCAAATATATGGTACACCAAGGAAAAAATTTTGCGTCATCGGCAACAGCATTGTTTCTTTTCTATTTTTTTTTATATTCTTTAAACATAATCCGAGATTTAAAATTGCTCTTTTGTCAATGCATAATGTCTCTCATTAAGATCATTAATCAAAACAAAACATGCAATAGAAATGCTCAACACAGAACTTTTGCAGTTGTTCGAATGTGCATTTGAATATTTTAAAATATGTAATGAATAAATGTAAAGTTTGTTTACATTAGATAAATTTGAGAGATTCCCTATAAAAATAGGTTAAGCAACATACTTTTATAGTTTGAAATTTTTGGCTGCGGTTGACACTCGTGTGTGAATACCACACTTGTACTTGAGTGAACACACATTCACTGTTATTCTCTGTTTGTTGTACTCGTATTGTTTCATACAAATTTATCGTGAGTATGTTCACAAGCGCGTGTTGTCCACTCAATGCAGATCTCTTGTAAGTATGTATTAGCATCAATATTATAGTTAAATTATTAAAGTAATTAAAGATTAAATATTTGTCATATACAGAGTAACAGCGCTGCCGTTATTTGAATAGCTCTGTTTGCTAGCAGTTTCGTTGAACTGCCATACTTCAAATACTGCACCGCTTAATTTCAATGTCTGGCATCTGGGACTGGGTAAAATTGGCTTGTTCAAATTTATCAAATTAAGTTGCAAAACCTTAAAAAATGTTGTCCTTAACAAAATGTTATGCCCTGTTTATAACTGAAATTGCATCTTGATGTAGTGCCTAGAAGCACAGAAATTCAATGAAAAATGAAACAAGGGCGGATATGGATAAAGGGAGCCATAAGACTGTACAAATGTGTTTTACAGGCATAAGGAGACATTTCCGATCATACAAATCGCACATATACTTGATCAGGATCCATTGCCTAGCCTATCTACCCCTGTCCGTCTGTCAATCTGTATGAATGCACATATTTCGGAGAATATAAGAGCTAAAAACACAAAGTTTTGTTTGTAGGTTGCGGAATACCATACGTACATACATTTTATTTCAAATTTCCGATACTGACTCCCGCAAATCGATAAAATCCATTTATAGGCACAATTTTAAATATATGTGAGTGATATACGCAATTTAAATAATAATCTGAATTATGCTGTGCAAATTTCATCCCAATCGAAAAATACACACCAATTTGGTGAAGTTTGCGTGGAAATGCAGCTGGCAGCAGCGCAGTCCGTAGCCAGCGCGGCGCGTTGCATGTATGTTTATGTGTACGTGTAAGTGGTTAACGATTTAAACTGGGAATACTTGACTATAGCACTCTTACTTGTTTTCACACGTTTTAGCAATTCCACAAAAGCATTGACAATATACATAATTTTCTGAGATTATCCCATTAACATACCGATTGTGGGATATGTTTTAAAATAAATTTTTATAAGAATTAAAATTAATTCTGTTTCTGGGAAATATTTTTTTTAAACAAGAAATAAAAGTCTATCTTCGGTATTCCGAAGATTATATATCCTTGCAATGGCATTGTTAAAAAATTTAAATTTTTGACAAATCATTCCTTTGGGAGCAATATTTGTCATTTTAATTTTCGCGGCTTAATTTTGAAATTGTGATTGTTGAAAACAGCTGTTTTTCGCAAAATTCAGCTAACAGCAACGCAATCTATGAAATTCTACTAAAACCGAGTTGGCATACCCCGCGTTCATTTCAAATTCGGCTTTTTCCCATACCGAATAGCCCATGTCCCATACCTAATAGCCAATTTCCTCACAAACGCGTCATGCCATCGATAACAGGCTGACGCGATAGGTCTTGGATGGTGTTTCTACTGCACTGGATGCGTTTGCAATCAGCTGATCATTTGTTTGCAAGGGGCAAAACTTCACTAAACAAAGTAATAAATATTTTTTAAATTTAAACCACAGAATTTTTATTACAAGTGCAATTTCAAATGAGTATATGCACTTAATATGAAATCTCATGGTCATTCTATGCTACGAATTACAACTTCTAGAACTTGTGGCAGGTGGGTGCCACCTTGAGCAGCGCCCAAAGGCAACATATGCAGTTGATACTTTGAATTATAGAATGGGGTCGACCATCATCACAAATATGATAATATAATAAAGTATATTAGGTTCTTGACACAGATGTATATAATTATAAGGGCCCGTTGCCCTGGGCGCTGCCATGAATCTTGTATATTTTTTAAGAGAACAAAATAAAAGTGAAGCTGAAAGAAACTATTGTTAAAAACAGGTGTTGTTCTCAAAATTGAGCTAACAGCAACGCAATCTATGAAATTCTACCAAAAACAAGTTTGCATACCCCGCGTTCATTCCAAACTCGACTTTTTCCCATATCTAACAGCCCATGTCTCATACCTAACAGCCTATGCAAATAGCATAGGCCTTGAACGTGCGTCAGGCGAATTGCAAACGCATCCAACTCATCCACCAATGGAAACCCAGCTTTACTTTATTTTTACTTTCGAAGAACAAAACTGAAAAGATTAAATGTTATTAATTTGTTTGTAAAATCGAAATAAAATTGAAACAAATCTTTGAATATTTTAACACAAGATATATGCCTCTAAATAGAAGCAGAGAAAATAAAAATTTTATTAAATACTCATAAATACAAATTGATCTTCTTCTTCCGATTCGTATTCACATTTATCGATCTCTCATAAATCTGCCAAATATGATATTTTTAAAAAATAAAACGCCATGAATTGAGATAAAAGACTAGAAGACCGACTTTTATATTTTTATCTCCTATATATATCGTAGATTTTTTCATTGACATTTTAATAAAAATAAAACCTCGAATTTTTTCGAACTCAATTGAAACAAGTTGTCATCGCTATTGATTTTCCAGCTGCTAGCAGCGTTTACTATTGATTTTACTAGAGATTTTGTAAAATGAATAGTAAGGAATTAAAACAAATAAAATTTTGAAAAATGAAAATGCATATGAATAAAACAAATATTATTGTTTTACCTTTTTACACTACTTTTATTTTTAAAAAATCGTTTATATGTGT
The DNA here is from genome assembly GCA_035043045.1 of Hirtodrosophila alboralis. NCBI lineage: Eukaryota > Metazoa > Arthropoda > Insecta > Diptera > Drosophilidae > Hirtodrosophila > Hirtodrosophila alboralis. Next base: position 62,730 of record JAWNNH010000023.1, read on the forward strand.
TACACTCTTTGCTCAAAAGGGAAGAAACCTATATGGGTTTGTGCAATGTCCCTGTGTCCGTCTTTTTGTATGACGTAAACGCAAGTAAAATTATTTTCTATATGTATATGTATATATATATAAATATAGGCGTGTGTGCTTGCGGTATGAGTTTTTCTGATAACGTCTATAAGTTTATAATGCATTCATATGTATTTAGTATATAGTAGTTTAAAATAATGCCAGATTGATTAAGATGAACCAAAACACCCTATGAGTTTTTTGTTATAACTGTTTTACTTATAATGTATCACTTTATAAGTATAGTAAATGTGACCATATATATACCCTAAATATTATAAATTTTGTTATTGTAAGTCTAGATTAAAAAAGTCCTATTAGTTCACCCTAATTAGGTTATCGTCAAAAAAATTTAAACTGACTAATCACACAGTAGTAGGTCTTAATCTTTTGTGATGGGTTGTATATCAAGAACAGCGCTGCTTATTATATTGCTTACTCAAAGGCTGTCGACTGGAAAAAATATTGCGCACAATAAAGACGGTGTGCAAACAATTATAACTGAGTCTGAAAAGTTTAAACATAGTGGCAATGTGATAATCAATTCAATAGAAATTATGTCTAAACTTCTTAGGGACATAAACACGGCTCAAAGCAACGATTTCTCAACGCGTGTCTTAGCCTTACTTCGCAATATAATATCTGAGGTCTCAAATATAGGCGAAACCAACATTGTGCATAACTTTCGCAGCTTAGCTTTACAACATATTTTGTTCGCGAAAAAAGAACTTGCCAATATTGTTCAAAGTATTGACAGTATACCTCTGCTTCTTAATAAAAATCTCATCGAAAGGATAACTGCGATCAAGGGAAACCAACATTTCATTACCAAAAGTCGTTTATATAGTACGGTTTGTCATTCTGTGGACGGGTTGATTAACTTAAGTACTGTAGAGCTGCGAAATTGCTGCAACATCACTATAAAACCCATCATATCCCTATGCCGAAGTTTTCGCTCTTTGCTAGTCACAGGATCTGGTTATATTGCTGATATGGATAATATCCTTAATCGCATTCACGTTTGCTTGGAAAATAAATCTGGGTATTTAGAGTATAAGACGCGATGCCTAAATTTTGCTTATAATGAGATACAATATCTTATGGAAGGCCTAGATCTAATAATACGTACATTTTCAAAATTATTGCATTTAAAAATTTTATACTCCAGAGGTTGTATCTCACTTGCACTAGTCGAAATGAATGAAAGAAATAAAAATTTGTATAATGAATATTAAGATATTTTTGTGTTTGCTGTTCAATAATTAATCATTTAAGAGTTTTTATGTCGAGTATGTCTTAATTTACAAGTGTTCACATGTACGATGTTCCAAAAACTGGCTTGTTGCGAACATTCTTAATTCACATTATTTAAAATTTTTTTATTTTTTTCTCTTTATAATTCGTTTGGAGAACATCACAACACATATAGAATTTCGAGCGAACCTTAAACTCACTTGTAACAATACTCATATTTTTTTAAGCTTTTCCTGCTTGTGTTCATATTATTTTAAGGAAACAGAAAAACATGTATTCAAAATGCGTTTTTTTAACCAGTTATTTGTGATGATAATCCCATTATCATATATTATATACAAAGATTTGAATTACATTCCTACAATTTCATATTTTTGGTGTGCGATTCTGGTGAGGGCTTCAGGGTTTCTTAATAAGAGTACAAAAAACTTAATAGCTTTGCATGTTATAAAAACATTTTCTCAGACGTTCATGAATCTGACCGTATGGAAAGTCTGGTGGTATACAATTAAAGTGATGCTTTAATGATCCGTCCAACAAGCTGTCCTCAATTGCATTTTGACGTCGTAGTCTAAAAGCTGAAACACGCCCGTGTTTCGTTTTGATATCATAATATACTTCCAATTCCTCAAGCTTACTAAATAGCACTTCAAAGTCTCGTTCTGAATTTTTAAGAAATTTACATCGAACTTCAAAATTTTCGAAAAACAAACAGTTAAAAAGTCGCTGAATACGAAACTCAAGCTGTCTCATAATATATTTGCTGGTGAGTTCAGTCATGGCAAACACATCAAATGCAACATGGAGCTCCCGTCCTGCAGCACACTTGAATATTTGGGCCGAATACAATTGCAGAAATTCCATATATTCATTGCAGCAGCCCACATCGTTCTTAAAATTCCAGTTTTGCAAAACAAATCGCTGAACATCCGCATAGTAAGTGAAGGTTTTGTAGATCGCGAGCAATGTATTTTGCGTATATTCCAGGGCTTCATCCATAATCTCAGAAAACATTATATGAAAGAATTCCATTTCCGCAAAATAATTTGTTAATAACAATTTAACCAGCGTAGGTTGAGTCGATGGAATTTGGCGAAGTTGCAACAATAGTGTAAAACTAGAGTTTTTTGCAACTTCGTAGTACATTTCGGAATCATGTGCAAACGTTTTAGCGCCATCAGCTGCATTACTGAAAAAATCCGACAATTCATATAATTTTGATAACTGATTTTGTGTATTATGTTGGTTATCGTCCACAAAACTTAGCACAGTGGACGTTGTTAGATTTTTCTGAAGATTTTCAAGAAAATTCCTTAGTTGATTTTGAAGTACTTGTTTTGCCTGATCCGCTGCTCTCATAGCATTGTAAAATTCCACAGGTATATACTCTCCTCTAATTGGATGCTTCCATTTCTCAAGTCTTGTAAAAGGCTTGCCTACATGTTCACTTTGAATAGCACATGATAATGTTATAACAATCCACATTAGCCATAAGGCAATATATCTCCAATTCCAAATCATTTACTACATTAAAGAGTAATCTCAATTAATTATATAAAACTAATAAGGTATACTTGCATTTAATTTGGTTTATTAGAATATTTTCGTCGCCCACTGCATGAAAAGAAAAACAAAACTGAATCCCAAAATATATAAAGCAAGCGCGCAAATCAAAGGTTGCAAGATTTAAAAATAGCTCAACAATTTTATACCTCTGTAGAGGGAATAATAATCTTGTCACTAAATATGTAACACATTGATAGAGACATATTCGATCACATAAAATATAAACATGACTTATAATTCAGGTCGGTGAGCAGAGTCGTTAAATCCATGCATTCTTATTTCTATCAAGAAACAATCGATTTAAAGTGAGCTGTTGTATGAAAGCCTTATTCTTTAAAAATATCGGGTGAAAATATTTTAGTTAGGTTAAGTTGACGGACTTCATATATACTCAACTACTGCTGATGGATACCAGAATTTGAGACGATCTCCTTTAAGGAATGAGCCTGAAATATTGTTAGCAATCTCTAAGTGGGCAAAATCTCAATCTGCTACAACTTTTCCCAGTTTTCGAATATCTGAAGACTTACTTGAATTATGGGACAAAAATATTTTTTCTAGCTAGTCACTATTAATGATATCCTTGAAAGAAGAAATTATATTTAGTTTCAGTCCCGCTCATCAATATGACTGCAGTAGGAACAAAGTATATACATATCAATAGGGAGTTTTCTTATTACCTTTAAATTAGTACTTGTATAAATAACTAAATAAACTACAAAACAAAAACCCATCGATCAGCTTGTGACCACACACGACTGACAGAAATTGTTGTAGCCCGCCATCCATATTTTGAAGTTGTCTTTATGGATATCATTATAAAAGTTCTATAATGATCTTTTATGTAAAATTTAGTTCTATGGTAAAGATTCCATAATAAGACACTATAAAATAGTAATAATGGGTACAGGGTGTACAAACATATAAACTCAATACATTTTGGTTTTCTAAAAATAAAATGCTGGTGCCTAAGTATGCGTTTGCCAGAAATAATTTAATTAAATTAATTTATACATTTTTTTTCCTAAGTTATACACAAGTAAATGTGTTATAAACAAAAGTATTCAACCAAAAAATACCTTCACGCAAAAGCTAAAACTTCCTTACACATATTGCATTTAAGTACTTATTATACCCCTGCAAAATGATATTATAATTTTGTCACGTCTTTGACCCTATAAAGTGTATAATTCTTGATTAGCACGACGCGTCGTGACGAGTTGAGTCGATATAGTCATGTCCGTCTGTTTCTATGGAAACAAGTCTCTCAGTTTTTGAGCTATCGTGATGAAATTTGGCACAGATGCTTCTTTCTGTTGCAGGCAGAATCGGCCGGATCGTAGTACTATATCATATAGCTACCATAGAATTTATTGGTAAAAAAAAATTTTTTTTTCAAGATATCAAAATCAATTTTGACAGATCGATGTAGAACTATGTTTTGAAGAATGTGACAAAGTTTCATTATAATCGTAGCAATCGGTCGAAAAGTGCTTGTATGAAAAAGTTTTTTGTTTTGGAAGATATCAAAATCAAACTCAACAGTTCGATGTACATTATCTGTGCAAGTTTGAAAAATATCGGATCACTATATAGCATAGCTGCCATAGGGATCAATTGGGTGAAAAATAAGTTTTTCGTTGCAAAAATATTTAATTATCAAGATATCAGAACCAAACTCAATAGTGCGATGTGGAGTTATGATTTGTACAATCTGATAAATTTGATTGAAAATCGGACCATTATATCATATGGCTGCCATAGGAACAACAGCACGAGTATAAAAAAAAAAGTTTTCTTAGCAGACCATTGCAAGGATATCGGCGTGACAAAGATAACCGTTTCTTTCTTGTTACATGTTTAATTTGTTCTTTGAATAACTTAATGTTCTATTATGCATTCGTATATAATTTAAGGTCAACCCAATATATTTAAAATTAAAGCTTTCAACCAGGGTTTTCTGATTCAAAGCCAAGAGCAAACACCAATTTATAAACTATGCGTAAACTACACCAATACATAAACTACATTATTTTTTTTTTTCCGGTTACTGAAAAAAATTAAAATAATTATTTTATAAAACATTTGCAAATTATGTTTATTTATTTAAATTTGAGCAAGAAAAACATTTAAAGAATGTTTTAACAAAAAATTAATGTTTTAAATTCTCCAAGTGCCTTATATTAAATTATCAATATTTATATCAATGCTTCTTGTTTATATTTTCGTTGCTAATTTTGCTTCGATGGGTTTTATTTTTAATAGTTTTAGGTAAGGAAATACACATTTACTATATACATACATATGTGCTACCAAAGACAAAAGACAAAACTACAGTAGTGCATTTCCACTGGGCTTCCCTATTGTATATATATTTCTTTTATTTTTATAATATATAAAGAGACTTTAGGAGCATATTGTATACAGGAACATGGTGAAACATAACTACAGCAACTTGACAAGATCTACCTTTCTATACCTATACCTGTTACATTTACTTACACAATTTATGCATACCCTTTAGGTTAATTTATAATTGATGTAGGGTATATAAAAGAGTATTTTTCTAAAGATAAACAAATAAAAAACAAACAAAAACACAATTTTTATATGCTAACAATATATCTACCTATTGCGCCACAATATAAACAGTAGCCGTGTCGCTGAAATCTTATTTTGAATAACATAGAAAGTCATTAGTATTAAACAACTTGGTCTTATATAAGATTGAAAAAATATTAATTTTTGTGTTCTTGTTAGTTCAAAGACAGAAACGTAAAGTTTCGAATTGTAACAAAAAGCGGTAGGCTGACAACAAAGGAAAGTAGTTGTCAAAACCCTGTGCAAAATACGCAAAATGAAATTTAGCTTAGGTCGAATTTTTTCAGCATATATAATAAACATAAAGTAGAAATAAAGTCAAAAGTTTATGTACACCTAACATTTGTTTTTACAGGGACTGTAGAAATGGTTCAAATATTAAACTGTGAGTACTTGGTATAAAAAATCACATAATGTCGAAGTTGAATGGATCATCTAAACCAAATACCAATACGTCGGATCACGGAAAACTCTTGAAAACTGCTTATAAAATAATAGAAAAAGAAGAAGTTCCCACATCCGTTGTTAAAAGTGATATTTATTGTAATTGTGATGATGACAACGATGTTATCGTTGTTGATATAAAGGAAGGTTGTGACCATGAAACGTTTGATTCAAAAAATTCAGGATCAACTATGTTCCTGGAAAACCAGTTAGAAAAAACGCACATTGACTCTAATGACTCATGTCTTAGATTAAACACAAGTTTGGAGCCTCATCATAATTCTAGCGGAACAAGGCCAAAAAGCTATGAGACAACCAATCAGAATATAAAAATCGATCAAATTGATGATAATATTGCTGCAAAAGCACAATATAATTATGTAAACCTAGGAAATAGTTCACATGAGATTGTTGATATGCCACCCAAACCTATTCAAACGTGCGGCTCAATTACCAAACAGAATCTACCTATCCTTCTGAAATCACAGTCTTTGGATTTATACAACGACGATTGTGCTGTTTATAATATAGATCAACCACATAATTGTCTACTTCCCAATATAACGGAATATAATCCATCTGAAAACGAAATCTCAAGCTATGAAGCAGAATCCAAAACGAAAAATATTAAACATTGTCATGGCGAGAGCTTCTATAGATCTATTGAAGAGACCCGACAGCGTCCAATTCAACGACCAAATATTGCAACAACAATATTTCAATCTGCTGAATCTCGTCCAATTTATCCGAACGTTCCCTATAGTCCATATGGTAGTCCGTTCGGTAGTCCTCGATCAACTCGACGTCGGCCTCCTTTACGTGAATCTCGAAGAATATCTATTGAGAAATCAGGTAGTTTTCTTCAACTAAATCAGTATAAACTTATGGATCAAATTGGACAGGTAATTAATAGCTATAGTTGTGTATAACAAACATTGTTTAATGACTATTTTGGCAGGGTTCGTATGGACTGGTTAAGTTGGCTTACTCTGAAGAAGATTCAACACATTACGCAATGAAAATTCTCTCTAAAAAGCGTTTACTACGACAAGCCGCTTTCATGCGTCGCGGTCCTAAACAAACAACATCACCACTTGATCGTGTTTATAGAGAAATTGCAGTTTTAAAGAAACTTGATCACCCCAACGTTGTTAAATTAGTGGAAGTACTAGACGATCCAATAGAAGATTCGCTTTATATGGTTTTCGAGTTGGTTAAAAAAGGAGAAGTGCTTTCTATTCCGGCTGACAAACCGTTAACAGAGGAACGTGCATGGAATATATTTCGAGACTGTTTACTTGGCTTAGAGTATTGTAAGTAAAGTATTCATTAACAAAACAAAACAATAAAGAAACGGCTATCTTAGGCACGTCGAAGCTATATGCTCTTGCCTTCTAAGAAAATTTTGAATACTCGTCTGATTGTTCGTATGGCAGATATATGAGATTGAATTTAATTAGTTTGTTTTTTTGGGGACGGTTACTGGAAGTACCAACGCACGCCGGAATGATCCAGTATACATATATAAAATATATATCAAGTAAATTTGTTTTAAGAGATTGCTTTAAATAATACATAAAAAACTAGATTTATATTTACCTATTTAAATTTTTTCAAAAACTGCAAGTTTTTTTTACCGACTTATATAAAAAGTAAAACAAAGCTTTGCTAAGAGAAATATTCACCTCCGATTCTGTGTAGATTAATAAGATATTAAATTTGTGACTGATCCTGTTGTGGTTTTTTACATTTGGGGATCTGTGATTTTGTCCATTGAAGCCTGGACATCAGTTGGGACAAACTATTGAATAACTATTATTTAATTCATATACGCGTGCTAATGTATATAATTTATACCACTTAAAGAAAATACGTTAAGTACATCAATATTTACTATATATATAATAGTGCACTATCAAAAAATTATCCATGCGGATATTAAACCAGGAAATTTGCTACTGACGGAATGTGGACATGTGAAGATCGCCGATTTGGGAGTTTGTAACGAGTTTCTTGGAGAAGATGCTATTATGAGTAACGGCTCTACAGCAGGTACACCTGCTTTTCGAGCACCTGAAACCATAGTTTTGGGCAAGGTATGTTATATTTAATGTTATTTAAAGCTTGCCAATTTTAAAAAGAGTTTTTTTTTACTCAGAATGTGTATTGTGGTCGTGCAGCGGATGTCTGGGCATTGGGCGCAACATTATACTCTTTGGTGTATGGAAATGTACCCTTTACAGCTAACTCAATACCTTTGCTTTATGAGAAAATAAAAACTGAGGAATTAGTTTTTCTAGAGACGCCTAAGATTAATAACGAGCTGCGACATTGCATTTTTCGAATGCTTGAAAAGGATGCAACACAAAGGATAACATTACCGCAATTGAAAGTACATAATTTGAATTAATACCCAAACTTGAAAATAATTTCTGTCTGACATTAGGTGCATCCATGGGTTACCAGTAATGGTTTATATCCACTACCAACTGAAGATGAAAACTGTTTTTTGGTACAGGTTGACGATGAAGATATCAATTCGGTTGTCCGCAGTATTCCGAAACTTGATACCCTCATTTTAATCAAAACAATGCTAAAGAATCATTCGTTTGGGAATCCTTTCATAAAAAGCATTTCTGGCAAGGCACCTCAACCAGGTGGTTCCAGGCTCCAAAAATTTATCCAAGCCGGTAGATCAAACTCGGCACCTGGCTCATATCATATGGTTTTAGACAGGTATGCATATGTATATATTAAATGAACATATATATTTATATAATAACTTTTAGGCAGCCATCAACGGATATTGTACTTCCATCACTGACTGAACATTGTGCAAACCAGAAAAATGATGAAATGTGAAGTACACAAATACCAAAAATTTATAACTTACAGTTATAAATAAGAAAATCATTAAAAAGTGCATACTCGAATAAAATCTTTCGTTTAAAGGATTTCAAACTCTAACAAAATTACTAGCGTAATTTAAATATATCTACATATGAGTCTGTTAAAAGATTTCTTAAAATGTATATAATCTAACAAAATTACTAACGGAATTTAAATATATGTACATATATTTAAATTCCACTAGTAATTTTGTTAGAGTTTATTATATATATATGTCCGTCAACGCAACACTAAACAATGATCTATAAACTTTCTTAACCAGATTTGTGCCCAATATATAAGCTATAAATATATTATCCAGGCTTAGTGTCGAATCGAAACCGACGCGCAATAGATAATAAATAAAGCTAGTCTCAAACCTTGTAAGAGACTTAAAATTTTCACACGATAAGGATTACATTTTAGATAAATTGCAACATTCTTATCGTACATACAAACGCATATTTATTTGTATGTCTAATATTAAGTGTGATCCTATTTCTGTGTAATTTTTTTTAATTGATAAGAGCATAACATCAAATCGAGACTTAAGCTAAATTGACCTATGTGGTGGCAAGTATAAGCTTTGTTTGGATTTTTTTTGATTGTGAAATACCAAAATAATTATAAACAAGGACAAGCTAAAGAACAATCGCAGTTCAAGACGTACAAAAATAAGTAATCATATATAATATATACATTAACCTATGTTAATAAAAAAATTATAAGAAATGTTTAACGGATATCTGAACAAAACTTAAGATTTAATATTTTTGAAGTGCTATTTGTAGTTTTACGTTTGGCGAAATGCCGCCCTGGGACCAAACGGTCGAAAATCAATTTTTAAAAACATTTTTTGGGTTGTAAAAGCTGACGAGGCTCCTTAACTTGTATCATGTTTTTGTTAAGTTTTATAGTACGAAAATGCATCTACTTAAATTTGAAGACCTACAGGGGCCTGGCTGAAATAATATCAACATCTGGAAGATATAATGTTATTTTACAAAATATTTTGTGTCAAATTGATTTAATTCTATTAGCTTATATACGTACTCATATTAACCAAAAATTATTAAGATAATGTATTTATAGGTCCAATACATATAAGGCAAAAGTTTTTGTATATGTTAAAGTATACGTACATTGGATTAAATTATACATGTAATTGACCGAGTAATTTAAGCGATTAGATAACAAGGTCATGAATTTGGGGTAAGGAATTGAAGTTTTGTAGTAGGTGACAGTGCTATTTAAATAAACTTTAATCAAAATATTAAAATTTTTAAATAATAAATAACAATCGTAAGAGTTAAAATATGTTTTCAAGGCACTAACATTAAATTCTTGCTTCATGCTATATAAAAAACTATAAGTATTAAAATATATTGAAATCTAGATTATTTGTGAAAATTTGTTGGGACCATTTTTAATTTAAATAATGACCAAAATGTCACAAGTAAACAACGAATTCCTTAATTTAAAAAGCTTTGTAAATTACATAAGTAATTTAATTCTAAAGGAATTACTTATGTATATAGTACGTATTTAAGCACAATCAAATTATGCAAATAAGATTATTCAATTATATATTGACCTATAAGATACCGCACTAACATTATTAAGCATGTTAGTCATATTTACATAAATATATAGCTTAATACCAACTGGTTAAAATAATATTTTTTAGGATTGCACAAATTTTGTTTTTATTTCTACAATTTAAATAAATGCATATTTGTACATAAGTACATATAAATTCGTTGTTCATATGGGCTGAGAAAGAAAATTTTTCCCAGGTTGACAACGGTTATGGCAAAACATAGATATTAAGCTTTGAAAAGATTATAGATATTTTCAGTGAAAAAAAAACATGCAATAAACCTAATCACCAAAATTATCACCCATAAAGTATACTTATTTTTATGCGTGAGAACAAGATTTTGTTATAACCATTGTGAAATGTTAAGTAAAGAAGTTAAAAACAATTGCCGCTGTAGAGCAAAGTGTTGAAGAGGACCCGAGTGAATGGATCAACAAAACCATGCAATGCGTCAATGATGCTGATTTTCATCAATGTTGATTTTCATCGCAAAATTTTGTTTAGTGATGAAGCTCATTTTTGGTCGAATGGCTATATGAGATATGGTTCTAACAAGTCGGCGCTACATGCCACACAGCGCACGTCACAATCGATTTATTGAAGGAAACATTTGATGAGCGCATAATTTCGTATATATATAAATATATATATATTAAACTGTGATCCAAACCTTCGTTTACCATCGTACTCCAGTAGGTTTCTCCTTCTCAATTTTCCGTCATTAATTAATCGTAGAAAAACTCTTGATGTTTTTTTTCTCCATAAATTGATTATTATTATTATTATAAATTGATAAAACTAATCACCAAAATTATCACCCATAAAGTATACTTATTTTTATGCGTGAGAGCAAGTTGTTGTTATAACCATTGTGAAAAGTTAAGTAAAGAAGTAAAAGTAAAGACGTTAAAAACCGTGGTACATATCTCAGTCTGTTTAGGCCTATTTACAACAAAATTTTCTTAATCCTCAACCAAGGACCGTAACCATTATAAATTAAAAAAAAAAAATGATAAAATAAAAATTATTTTTTGGTTTTTATGAAAAGATTTAAAAATAAATCTTATAAAGGGTGTTTTATTTAGAGGTTTTTTTTCGAGTAGAGATAAAGCTGACTTCTTTTTGTTAAATCTGGCAACTCTAATGTCATTTATGTTCAGTTTGGTTTGCCATTTCATCTTGAACAGGTTGACAAAAGAACAACGCTTATAAATCGTGCAAATTTATTTCGAAAATAATGGTTCAGTTTGCGAAGTTTACCGCAAGCTCCGTCCATTTTATGATCGACATAATCGTCCATCAGAGCAATTAATTCGGTTAACCATGGATCGTTTTCGCACTACGCTTACTCTATGTGATAATACGCATCCGCAGGGACGTCGAACAGTGCGCACCGCAGAAACAAATGCCGCTGTAGAGCAAAGTGTTGAAGAGGACCTGAATGAATCGATTTGCCACCGTGCACAGCAATTGGTGTTTTCTCCATCAACTTTATGGAAGATTTTGCGAAAAGATCTTGGCTTACGACGTTACAAGATCCAATTTGTTCAAGAATTAAAGCCACAAGACCATGCAATACGTCATGATTTTGGTGTATAGGCCGAAAATGAGATTGATCTCGATGCTGATTTTTATCGCAAAATTTTGTTCAGTGATGAAACTCATTTTTGGTTGAATGGCTACGTCAACAAGCAAAATTACCGCATTTGAAATGAAGATAATCCACATGACACCCTTGAGACGCCATTATATCCACAAAAACTTACTGTTTGGTGTGCTCTATGGGCTGGTGAAGTCATTTGGACTTCTCCCGAAATTATGCTGGAGGTTCAGTTACCGTCAATGGAAACCGGTATAGAGTCATGATAACCGATTATTTTGTTCTTAAATTGAATAGCATGAATATGGATGAGACATGGTTCTAACAAGTCGGCGCTACATGCCACACAGCGCACGTTATAATCGGCCCAAAAATGCTCGAAAAAGTGCTTGAAAATTGAACTTTTAGACTTTGCTATATTCGAGCCAGCCGCGTCTGCCACATGCCGCAAATCATATTTAACCATTAATGGCATAAAATTATCTTTCCAATAAAGCCAAATTAATGAACATTAAAACGATTTTCTTGTGTTTTATTTCAATTTGAAGTTCTATACCTCTAAAAAAAAAACACCCTTTATTTGATCTAAATAAAAAAAAATTAAAATTAAAACTATTATTCACTTTCTATCATAAAAATCAGAAAAAAAATGATTTTTCAATTTTTAATTATAATTATTAATTATATATTTATAAAAATTGACAAATTAAAATTAAATGTAAATGTCTTTTTATAATATAAATTGAAAAAAAATGTTAATCTTTATTTTTATTCTAATAATAAAAAATACTTTTTAATTCAGATTTTTATAATAAAAATTGAATAATAATTTGTATTTTTTATTCTTTTTATGTAGATCAAATATAAAAGTTATTTTTAAATTTTTTCATAAAAATCAATATTAAAATTTATCCTATTTGTAAAGATTTTCTCATCATACAGATAGTTTTTTTCAGGTTTGATTTTTTTTAACACATAATTATTAATTGAGGTAACTGCCTAAAACATAAGGGCAAGAGATCCGACAAGTTTTAAAATACACTAGAAATTTAAAAATACACTCGACCTGTAAATTATAATACTAATGCCGGATTCAGTAGCGGGATTTTGAGGACACTAACCCCACAATATCTACTCCGTTAGATGTTAAGCAATGCCAAAGAAACGATGATATTAGGTTTTCAAGGGCTTATTACATTAACCATGCTCGCCACATCTGAGTCAATTGAGAAAAATTATATAAAATTAATTTTTTGGGACCCGACAGACCCGCAGCTGGAACTACCGCCGTTTGAACCAGACAACACCAATAACCGAATTCGACAGGAGGGCCGTCGTATCCCGACGTACAGAAACCACCGAGAGTCCAGTTGATAGCCTTATGTCAATTATCAATGAGCATTTGCAATGCAATGTCTAGAGCGGGAAACCGATACAAACAGCATCAAGATCTACTGGTGCATGGAGGTAATCCGATACTCATTCCGTGAGAAATCTATTTTTAAAACTTAAAAATCTGGCTCAACTTCTTTCGAGCGATTTTGACTCTAGTATTGAGTTACTAAGTCAATTCAAGTTTGAGTCAACATCTAATCCCCGCTCTGACTCTCAATTTTTAAGAGTCCCCCCTACATTACTTTCGATTCCATTGGCAACTCCACAGTACCCGGATGTTTCGCCAATTTTGTCATTATCCCCATCTCCAAGCAACCTTAACCTAGGTAGTATATCTCCTGCCCCATCTCCAGTGGCGACCAATCCTACTACAGTAGCTGCCCCTCTTATCGAGTTTTCGGTGCGGGTGGTACCAAGCCGGAAAAGTCGACCCCGCGCATCCTAGCTCCTATTGAAAGTAGCAATAATACGGCTCTTTCATCTAATAACATCCCTACTCTTATTGTAGTTGCCCCACGTAAGTAAGTATTTGTGTCTAGACTATCCTCAGACACTACTTGCGAGTCAGTGGCAAACTACATTTCCAGTAAATGACTGTGAAATTCCGTCAAATAGTTTCTTTATATATAGATTTGACCGACTGTCTCGTCGAGGTGGGGGTGTACTAATAGCCATTAAATCGACACTTCCATCGGAACGTATCTCCCTTAATGTGCCTATTGATGTTGAAATAGTTGCGTTTAAGGTAACTTTTCCAACGCGTGTAATTTTTATCACCTGTTCTTACATCCCTCCATCTTCTGACATACAAGTTTATATGCAACATATTGCTTGTATAAAAGAAGTGTCTCTTCAAGTGAAGGATAATGACCTTTTTGTTGTATTAGGTGACTTCAATTTACCTAATATTTCATGGTCATTTTTCAGTAACACAAATTACCTCATTCCTTCAAATCAGCATGACTTCTTAGATTGCATGCTAGATTATTCACTATTTCAAATGAATTTAATTAAAAATCATTTGAACAGGGTTCTGGATATGGTCTTTGTCAATGATTTCGCACATACAGCCGCCTCTAGGTCACTTCCTCTATCTGTCCCTGAAGATTTACATCATCCTGCCATAGAAATATCTATATCAATTTCTAAGCCTTGTAGTCCGCAATTGCCACGTCGTTGCTTTCGTAAGGGAAACTTTCCCTTACTTAATAAACTTATTCATGCAACTGACTGGTCCTTTTTAGATAATGTGTCTGATATTCATATTGCCCTTAGTAACTTTTATGAGACCTTAAACACACTTTTAGATGTGTGTATCCCTAATTCGACCCCGTCTGGTTCAACAAAGCCTGCTTGGCTTACACCTCGACTCTCTTACTTAAAAAACATTAAGTCAAAATATTTTAAAAAATGTAAGAAGTCAGGTTCAAGTATTGACTGGGCTAAATACTCTGTAGCCAAGTCAAACTTCAACCTTCTAAACTGTCTGTGCTACGAGAAATATTTAGATCGTTGCAAAAGACAGTTTTTCCAAGACCCTAAACAATTTTTTAATTTTGTTAATTCGAAGCGTAAATCTTAAAATTTACCTTCCTCTTTTTTTCTTGGGATGGATAAAACCAGCAACGATTCTGCTTCTGCTGATCTATTTGCCAACTTTTCCAATCAACCTAGTCTTCTGTTTCCTTATTCTATTTTACCCTCTAATTCTTTCTTTACTCCAAATATTTTATAAAGCTCCCCAACCTCCGCTATTAATTCCTTAAAATCTTCTTTCTCTCCTGGGCCTGACAACATTCCTAGTTGTGTCCTTAAGGAGTGTTGTACTTCTTTAGCTGAACCGTTGCTAAAACTTTTTAATTCATCCCTTGAATCCGCAATCTTTCCAGATCTTTGGAAAGATTCATATATCACTCCTTTCCATAAAAATGGTGGAAAATCTGATATATCGAGTTACAAAGTTGCAAAGTTATTTGAAAAAATCCTTGTTTCTTCTTTGCAGCATTTTTGAAAATCTATTATTTCCCCTGCCCAGCACGGCTTTGTAAGGGGTCGGTCCACTACGACCAACTTGCTTGAATTTACCACATTGGTAAATGATGCATTTTTAAGGAAAAGTCAAACTGATGTCATATATACTGACTTCAGTAAAGCCTTTGACTCTGTGAACCACGACCTCTTACTCTATAAACTTAACTACATAGGTTTCCCTCCTTCCTTCTTAATTTGGATTTCAACCTACTTAAAAGGCAGAACCCAAAAAGTACTGCTGAGGTCAACCATTTCGAGTTCGGTTGTAACTTCTGGTGTACCTCAAGGCAGTCATTTGGGACCATTATTTTTTACATTATTTATTAATAATCTACCTACCATTCTGTCCCAGTCTCACATACTTATGTACGCAGATGATGTAAAACTTTTATTCTCATACACAGATTCCCTTCGTCATAGTAGTCTGCAAGACGATTTGAACGCTATGCAACTTTGGTGCTTGACCAATAAGCTGCAGCTCAATTGTTCTAAGTGATTGTTTATGACATTAAATCGCACTAGGCCCTATTTAGGCACTTATACGATTGCCAATACTCCATTGCAAAGTATAACTACCGTAAAAGACCTTGGAGTTTTATTTGATTGCAAATCGAACTTTAATTCACACATTTCGACCATTATTAATGAAGCCAAGGGAGTACTTGGATTTATTAAACGATGGTCAAAAGAATTTAATGATCCTTTTACCACTAAATTTCTTTATGTCTCCCTTGTTCGTCCGATTTTGGAATATGGCTCCTGCATCTGGTGTCCGCAGTACAGTATTAACCAAGATCGGATTGAGTCTGTTCAGAAGCAATTTTTGCTTTTTGCCTTACGAGGTTTTAACTAGGATCCAAACCTTCGTTTACCATCGTACACCAGTAGGCTTCTCCTTCTCAATCTTCCGTCTTTAATTAATCGTAGAAAAACTCTTGGTGATGTTTTTCTTCATAAATTAATTATTGGTGAGATCGGCTCTATGTTTCTGTTAGGTACAACGAGAAATTACTTTCCTCTCACCCTCACAGTATGTACAACTGATTATGCTTTGCACAGTTCTTTTCACGCTTTATGTGACAATTATAATTCATTATATCACGTACTCGCAACTGAACTCTCTCTTCCCTCTTTAAAAACGTATCTTTCCCTATATCTTACAAGAAATCCCTGACCACAATAGATGTGAGTATAGGCCTAGCCGGCCAGCCCGGCTAATACATCTCCTCTATTGGGTCAAAGATTTCTCTCTAACTTTTTTTAAAATTTCCTTATTTTTCTTTTACTTCTTTTCTTTGTCTCTCTATACCTATCTTTAAATTAATCTTATTTTCCTTTAACTTATTTTCTTATTTATTACTAACTTTTATGTTATTTTATTTAATTTTATTTAAAAAAATTTTTTTTTTTTTAATTTAAGTTTTAATTATATATATATATATTCTTTTTTTTTATATTAAACATTAGATTTATTTTTCCTTTTTTATTTATTTTATTTTTATTTTTATATCTATTTTTTTTTTTTGTACTAATTTAACTTTTAATTATAATCAATTTTTCAACTTTAATACTAACTCTCTTCTGTTTAGCTTCATGTTCAAATAATGACACTGACTAATCTGACTGTGAGTAGGGGCATAGCTGGCCGGACTGGCAAATAAATATCCCCTGTGTCAGTGTCATTAATATTTGAAACTTATGTAATTTCATTAGGATTTTTCTATTCTTTTATTACGTTTAAGAAATATTATAACGTTTGCTTATCTGGGACAAATTTTTAATAAACATTTATTAATATACATATATAATTAATTTCTGATTGTTTTATCTATAGATGGGGGGGGCCAGACATCGGTCAAAGCCACCGAAAATCGTATATACTGTGAGTATAACATCGCACAATTCGGTCGTTCTTGCATTAATTAATGATCCATATATATATTTATGTAATTTTAAAATCAAAAGGCCAGAAAATTTAGTTCAGGCGGCATTCCCGGTGCTCTAAAAACCAAATTTCGTAGAACATTCAGTAAAGAAATAGTCAATGTCGACAAAAACATATTTAACTATAAGATGTTGTAATTTCGTTGTCTATCAATAGATTTCAAAGATTCTTATCTTAAATAGCACCCAAATAATGAAACTTTTTAATAGCAGAGGATAGATTTTTCCGCGAATTTTAAAGTAAAAAAATCGTAAAAAATGCCGCACAAAATATCATCATTTTCTAATTTCAAAATCAAATAGTTGCAAAACTAGTAATTTAAACTTAATAAAGTATAGACCCATTCATTAGTTTTCAGAAAACATAAAGCATTTGAATATCAGCGGTAAGATTCTTGAGTAATGCTAAAATCTGCTGCTTTGCCTCTGAAAAAAAGCTAAAAAAATAAAAACCAGATTTCAAAAATTTTTTAAAAAAAAAGTCTCTCCATAGAAAAATTTTTAAAGTGGTTTTTCGTCATCTGGGGCACCATATGTATTAGAAAAAGTAGGTTTGGTAAAATATACAATTTGTAAGTGTTATTGAACGTGCAAGTTTTATTATCAAAAATTAACTAAAGCTAATTACAAAGTGCACTTATAACGAAAGCTTGCCCTAGTGCCCTAATTAAGGTGAATCTTTGATCTTCATCTGTGCCGAGTTTCATTAAGATAGCTCAAGATAAAGCCAAAAACTTTGCATAGAAACAGACGGACAGAAAGACAGACGGACAAACGGACAAACGGACATGGCTTTATCGACTCTGCTCTTCGTCCTGACCATGAATATATACTTTGTGGGGTCGGAGACGTCTCGATTTACCAACGCGTCATGCCATCGATAATATTCTTTAAATTTAACCCACAGAATTTTCATTACAAGTGCAATTTCAAATGAGCATATGCACTTAATATGTAATATAATGGTCGTGCTATGGTACGAATAATAACTTCTAAAACTTGTGGCAGGTGGGTGCCACCTTAAGCAGCGCCCAAAGGCAACATATGCAGTTGATACTTTGAATTATAGAATGGGGTAATCAGCGGTTACTTCTGTTTTGGTCGACCATCATCACAAATATGATAATATAATAAAGTAAATTAGGTTCTTGAATCATATGTATATAATTATAAGGGCCCGTTGCCCTTGGCGCTGTCATGAATCTTGTATATTTTTTAAGAGAACAAAATAAAAGTGAAGCTGAAAGAAACTACATCATTTATATAGAATATTATAACCTTATGAGGCTCTGCAGTTCTAGGGATTGTTTTTGGGATATTTGTCATTTTAATTTTCGCGCCCTAATTTTGAAATTGTGATAGTTGAAAACAGCTATTTTTCTCAAAATTGAGCTAACAGCAAATTAACAGCAACGCAATCTATAAAATTCTACCAAAAACGAGATGGCACACCCCGCGTTCATTCCAAACTCGGCTTTTTCCCATACCTAACAGCCCATTCAAATAGCTTAGGACTTGAACGTGCGTCAGGCGAGTTTCGATGTGAACGGCAACGCGCTCAACGCATCCACCAATGGAAATCCACTATAACCAACAAATAACAAGCTCAACAGCCTCTGTTATAAGAATTACAACAACAATTACCGCCAACATCTACAGCACCTAACAGCAAGCCGGAGCAACAAGCAGAAACTACAACTTTAAGCTTAAAGTCCAAAGAATAAGATTTTACTCCAAAGAATAAATAAATGTGAAAGTAAGAAAGAAGAATTATTAGAATAATTCCAAAGATTAGAAGGTCCTGACCTACAAGTAGAACAGTGTAAAAGTAACTAGAACGAAATATACAAGGCATCAGTAACTCCAGAACAACAGAAAGCTATAATAGAAGGCGCAGTATCAAGCGCATTACCCTTACAAGAGAAAAAATTCGAAGATAAAATACAAGATATCAGGCAGGGTTTAAATAAAATGATCTTTAGTACTCCTGAAGTCGTAACATATAACGATGCTGAAATTAGACTACCCTCTGGCATTTGTAATGAAACGCTAGACATAATCAAATCTCTTCCAGACTTTGAGGGCAAACATGAGACATACGTGTCATGGAGGAAAGCAGCGCTAATCGCTTATAGGGTTTTTGAAAAATACGAAGGTACTTCTAAACACTACCAGGCCTTGGGGATATTAAGAAATGAAGTTAAGTGTACGGCAGACATGACTTTTTCATCTTTCGATACGCCCCTATAAGTTATTTGAAGTTGAAGTCCATCATGGTTTTGAGTTAAAACCGCTCCACAAGCTTAGTTTACTTGCATCAGTTATTATGCAAAATTCTTTGCTGAAATTTGGATATTGTAATAATGTTGGGCTCATTACAATTTTTCTTAAATAATCGATAGCTTGTTGACATTGGGGTGTCTATAGGAATTCTACGTTCCTTTTACATAAATTTGTAATATGGCGGGAATGATTCGCGAAATTTCTAATAAATCTTCTATAGTAATTGCAGAATGCAACGAATTTTCTATCGCTGTCCGCCTCATGTGGGAATAAATAATTTGGTATGACATCGAATTTTTTGACATCTGGCAACATTCCTTTATCTGTACATTTATGACCGAGGAAGGTCACGCATAAAAAATGAACATTTTTGAGGATGTAATTTAAGATTGTATTTCCAACATTTGTCAAAAACATCTGTTAAATTAAGAACATATGTTTTTCGGAGCAACTTATAACTATTAAATCATCCATATAAAGGAATGCTTGAGAAGGTTCAAGTCCAGAGAATGCAATGGTCATCATTCTCTGAAATGAATTTGGCGCTATCGCGTAAAACGATATAAGCCATTGCTTGTTGTTAAGCCATTATTTCTTGAACTTTCTTCAATTTTATAAAAACTTGACATTAAGTCAAGGCATGAAAAATAATTTACTCTACCTAGCTGATCTAGAATATCATCAAGTCTAGGAAGTGGAAATCTATCTGACAAGCGTTTTTATTATTTTTTGACGATAGTCAATTACCAATCGCCATTTCTTATCTTCTGAGCCTGGAAGTAGTTTCTTTGGAACTAGTAAAAGGGAGCTATTGTATTCAGACACTGATGGTTCGTAATTTTGTCGGAAATCAATTTTCCTACTTGTTTTAAATTTCTTCTACCTGGCTATTTGGGCTTCGATATATTTTTTTATATAAATTGGTTCAGTATCCTTCAATCTTAACTTTTGTTTATAGAAATTATTTGTTGTTATTGATTCGGTTTCAAGTCCGAATAAGTCACTATACGTGGTGCATAATTGTACTTATTGTGTTTTGAATTGTTTTGAGCTATTACTGTTTTTTCTCTGTTTTCTGGAGGTAGGTTAAACTACATCGTAGTTTGAAAGTGGTTCAAAGATGAGTTTAGTTATATTGATAATTTTGTCTTTATTGGTCGCATTTAGTAATCGGACTAATGCATTTCTTGATGTTTCAACTGTGTTTGCAACATAAATACCAGGTTAAATTTCCTGATTTGGTATTAATATACTATTTTTACTTGAAGTTAGTTAAATTTTTCGGACGAATTTTGATCTTTGCTGGTAGAATGGAATTGTTACCAGAACTATATGTTATTGTAACATAAATTTTGACATTTTTATTGCTTGGTCTAATTATAAACCAATCTTCGGACTGTTCTAGGTCTATTTTGAAATTAAGATCTTTATTGAAATCTATTTCTATTATTCCGACAAACGGTAAAATTTGTATCAACTATATGAAAGCTGTGAGGAATGCTGTATTTATCTGCTTGTAGCTCTATTTGAGCGAGGCCTTTGGATTTTATGACTTTTTGACCTATAC
Source organism: Hirtodrosophila alboralis (assembly GCA_035043045.1). Taxonomy (NCBI): domain Eukaryota; kingdom Metazoa; phylum Arthropoda; class Insecta; order Diptera; family Drosophilidae; genus Hirtodrosophila; species Hirtodrosophila alboralis. The sequence continues at coordinate 83,964 of JAWNNH010000023.1, forward strand.
CTTGAATGTCTATGGTGTTATTTAATTGGATGTCATTAAAGACATCAGAATCTTCTTTCAGAATTGATATATCTGCGCCTGTATCTAGTAAAAATATCATTTTTTTCCTGATTCTGCATTATAAAATGAAACGAAAATATTGAGATTGAAGTTTATTGACTGAACCCTTCTTAATTCTGTGTATCTAAAGGTTTTTGGGAGTTTCCCGAAGCATTCTGGGTTACTCTTACATTATTTCGATTATTGTGGTTTCTTCGGTTATTATTGAAACTATCGTTGTTACGATTATTTCCTCCAGAGCCACCACGACCTCTATTGTTATTATTGTAACTACCACCGTGGTTGTTATATCCACCACAGTGGTATCCACGACCATACAAGTTATTACCGTATGACCCGGTTCCTCTTCCTGTGAAACTACCTCTGTTGTTATTATTATGAAAATTTTTGGCCATCTTGTGAATAAAATTGAATTTATTGAACATATTTAGATACAAGGATTGACCTTAATTTGCCATGTTCACAATTCCTGATCATGACATTGATTGCATCCTTAGTGCTGAACTTATCAGCATGTTCAGAAGGTAGTCCCTCATCTATATACGAAGATTTAAGTAATTTTCGTAAATTGTCTATTTCATTTGTAAACTGTGTGTCTTACCTTTTTGATAGACATTTGCCATTTTTGCTTTGACCACGTCGGATGTTTCACCGACAATTATATATTATAAAGTTTTAATAATTTCCTGTATTGATTTCTTTTCCTGCACCTTGTATAGTGTTGAGTCTATTATTTTAGACTTAATCACTTCTATTGCTATTTCCTCATATTATATACTGGACAGCACAGTGAGGTCTCGATATGTGCATACCACATTATGACCAAGTCAATTTTTTAGACATAACTTTCTGCTCCCGTTCATTGAAAGAACAATAGCAGGGAGAAGAGTAAAATTATTAATCGACACTGGGGCCTGCAAAAATTGCATAAAGCCATTAAAAAAACTGAAAAACGTGGTCCGGTTAGTCAATCTTTTCAAGTAAAATCAATTCATGGCAATAATGTCAGAAATAATAAGTACATTATGCGTCTCTTTAACACTGACACGACATTTTATATTATTTCAAGACTAAAGACGTTTGACGGAATAATTGGACATGACTGTAACAGTCTGACCGCGAATTAAGTTTTAAAAATAAACAACTATCAACAAACAGCGGCACAGAAGAAATAAAACTCCTACCATGTTGATGTGTTAATTTTACCAAATTCCAATAAATAGAAGTGCCCCAACAAATAACAGGTAAATTTCAGGCTATGTTTAGAACGGGTGTCTTTGCAGAACCAAAAGCACTGCCGTATAATACTAAAATCATCGGCACGCTTCGGACAGAAAACGAGCACCCCAACTACTTTAAGTTATACCCGTATCCCAATGTGCAATGGATGTTTCGTTAACTCGGAAACACAAGCTATGCTAAAGGATTTTATAATCAGACCATCCCGGTCAACCTACAATATCCCTGTAGAGTAGTAGATAAAAAAGGAACCGACGAACAAGGAAATAGGAAAAAGCGTCTAGTAATAGACTTCAGGAAACTAAATATGAAAACAATAGAAAATCTAAATTCTTTACGACACTTAATCTTAAATCCGGTTTTCACCAGATCCTTTTTGCAGAGAAAGATAGAGAGAAAACAGCATTCTCTGTAGGAAACGGGAAGTATGAATGTTGCAGACTTAAGATTGGTTTGAAAAATGTTCCTAGTGTTTTTAAGAGAGCTATTGACGATGTGCTTTGGAAAAAAACTGGAAAACCGTGCTACGCTTATGTGGATGATGTTGTCATCTTCTCAGAAAGCATGGAAGACCACGTAAGACACATCGCATGGGTATTAGAAAATCTCTACGACACAAATATGAGGTATCGCGGAAGAAGTCCAATTTTTTCAAGGAAAAGTAGTTATCGGATTTGTAGTCTCCCGAGAGGTATAAGAACAAATCCTAGTAAAGTTGAAGCTATCACTAAATTTGAGCAGCCAACTACACTGATTTAGATACGATCATTTTTGGGTCTAGCAAGCTACTATAGATGCCTTATCAAAGATTTTGCATCTATAGCCAAACAGCTAACTGAAATACTGAAAGGTGACTATGGCAAGGTCAGGGCTAAACAATCAAAGAAAATACCCGTGAGCCTTACAAATAACAACTTTAGACATTTGAGAAACTAAAAAGTGTTCTAGTTTCTGAGGATGTAATGCTACCCTACCCAGACTTTGAAAAGCCATTTGACCTCACAACAGACGCTTCATCCGTCGGTCTGGGAGCGGTTTTATCTCAGGACAAAAAATCAATTACCATGATCTCTAGGACTTTAAGGGATAAAGAGCTCAATTTTACCACTAACGAACGTGAGTTACTCGCCATAGTGTGGGCCTTAAAAACCCTAAGAAACTATTTGTGTGGTATAAAACATCCCAATATTTACACAGATCAACAATAGCTTACATGCGCCGTCTCTGACAAAAACCCAAACGCAAAAATAAAGGGATGGAAATCCTTTATAGATGAACATAGTGCTCAAATTTTCTATAAACCGGGAAAAGAAAATTTTGTTGCTGACGCCCTGTCGCCACAAATTTTTCATACCCTAGAGGACGATACATCATCTCATTAGGCAACAATACATAGCGAGATGTCATTAATGTACACTGTTGAGTCTACGGACAAGCCCGTGAATTGTTTTCGAAACCAAGTTAACATAGAAGAAAACGCGGTTCCCTCTACCAGAACCATTATTCTGTTTAGTCAAAAAACAAGGCATATCATCCATTTTTTCAACAGAGAAAGTTTATTGGGAAGCGTATTTGACGCAGTCAAAAAAGATATAGTAAACGCAATTGTATGCGATTTACCCATTTTGTCTTTTATCCAAAATAAATAATTCGAAACCTTTCCAACAACTAGGTTCTGGCATTCAAAAAAGATGGTCATTAACATTGTCGATCTAAACGAACAGAGAGAAACAGTAATCGCCGAACATAATAAAGCGCACAGGGCCACTCATGAAAATAATAAGCAAATTCTGCAAGATTATTGTTTGACTCGTTTAGTAAATCAGGTAGTTGCAAACTGTAAAGCCTGCAACAGGGCTAAGTTCGTTTGACACCCTGTCAAGCACGTCATTGGCGAAACGCCTATTCCCTTTTAAGTAGGTGACATACTCCATATTGACATTTTTTCGACGGATAAAAAATTTTTTAACTTGCGTGAAAATTTTCAAGATTCGCTCTTGTCCAACCTATAGCTTCCAGGACCATAACAGATATTTTTACCCCTGTGCTAAAAATGTGTAATGGGACAATGAAAAATCCTTAAATTCAGGGACAATAAAAAATCTCTTGAATAACCGTTTCGACGTACAAGTTATAAGTCTTCCTCCACTTCACAGCAAGTCAAATGGACAAGTTGAGATTCCATAATACGCTCGCAGAAATCGCTAGATGCTTAAAATTAGAAAAACATTTAAGTGGCACAGTCATGTTCATACTGCAATCAACAATAGAGTATAACAAAACAATACATTCTGTCAGAAACCCATTGACATAGTACATTCGTCTATACAACAATCCGAAGCCGTAATAAGACATAAGATTTGTAAAGCGCTAGAAATCCAGAATCAAAGACTCCACGAGAAGAGACAAGATAGAGCTTTTCAAGTTGGCAATAAAGTTCTGGTAAAATCAAATAGAAGCCTAGGCAAAAATCTAACGCCCCTATTCGAGGAAAAAACTGTTCAAGCCAATTTGGGGACAGCCGGGAGGGAGGTCTATAAGGACAATTTAAGATAGATTAAGTAGCATTAAGTTAGAATTAGTTCTTTTTATTCACATTTTCAGGTTTTAGGTTACACTATTTTTTATCACAACAACGACAGCCTAACTGACGGACTACAGTTCTTCAAATTTCATACCAATCATAGACGGAGACGTCACAATATGGAGCGAATTCAAATACTTAAAACACTCGACAAACCTAACCAGATATTCTGAGATAGCGGAAGAGAAAGAAAAATTAAAAAAAAAATTCTTCCCTCAGAGCCACACGAAACAGATACTGGACTCGGACATCCGACATTTACGGACCCTCTTAGCTACAATAGAAGTTCACCACCGTCATTTCAGGAGTATTATCTTAATAGGTACTGCCTTAAAAGTAGTAGCCGGTACGCCGGATTTTGATGATTTCGAGAATATCAGGTCGCTCCTCAATATACTAAGCCTGAAATACCTACAGAAGCTGAGTGTGAAAAACCTACGATATATCACCCAGATGGAAGAGGGACTTAAGCACCGACCTATAATATCTGGACTAGTCGCAATTACCTTCTTAGCCTTCTGCTATGCAACGCTTCAACTGTACAAAAAGCATCATAAGTATCGACGTCAACATGACCTTTAAGCCGTGATCGATGGTTTTACGAAGTCCGAGGACGTCCTTCACTTAACCGAGGGAGGAGTTAACACGAGTTGTTAAACAGTTTACTCAGGTTGTATAGCAACATGTCATTGACCGGACCGGTCAGCGCCCGCAACTTGTGCAACGTGAGTCGCGCCAGCAGCGTCAGAATCTTCGGCAATGCCCGGCTTCTGTAGAACTTCGGCGAACACCGTGGGATTGCTGATTCAGCTTATTTGGGGCACTAGAGCTAAAGGAGATAAGACCCTTCTCCACAACTTGCATGTGTATTAATAAATTTACTAAAATTTTATTTTCAATTTATAATATTATTTTTATAATTAAAATATGTAAATAAAATAACTAAATATTGAGATACTACAATAGTATCTATTAATATTACACACCTACATATTTACAA
>JAWNNH010000024.1:0-25923 GCA_035043045.1 Hirtodrosophila alboralis
TGCAAACCTTCTTGCAGCACGTCATTTTTCCTACTGGGTCTCAAAAAAAAGGGCGGGTTAATCGTTAAAAGAGCAGAGGCACTCAAAGCAAGAACGCAACAATAATAAATTGTGAGCGGGGGCGAAAGAAACTTCACTCTCTTCTCACTTAAGGAAATGCACAAAAACGAAATACGCTCTTGTAAGTTGAGAGACAAATTGCTAAAAATAGATCGCAGTCAGCTAGTCCGCGAGAGCAAGACGCAACAACAACAACCTGTGAGAGCGAGGTGCAAAGCAAAGCGAGAGTAAATAAAATAAGAAAACACAATCACAGCACAGACGCCAATAAAAAAAAGTTTGCAAATATTAAACCACAGAATGTATAACTGATAAAACTTTACGCAATAATAGCAAGCTTTATCATTAAATAAAATAACAAATTTTAATGATAAAGTAAGCACAAAATATATAAAATACGGAGCACAAAAAAACACGTCTAATTCATTCAAAAGAACTCTCTCTTTTATTGATTTTTATGAGAAGATTAAAAAATAAATTTTATATTTGATCTTAAAAAAAATATTATTCAATTTTAATTATAAAAATCAGAAATATTTTCATAATAAAAATCAAAATTTAAAAATAATTTTTAAGTATTTAATTAAAATTATTTATTTTATAACACTGTGCAAGTTTTTTTAAAAAAAAAAAAGAGGAAAGCTCAAATTAACCGGTTTTACCCTATATGCGATCTTCTAAATCGAACTACATCATTAGTATCCTAAAAAAACAAACAACATTTTCATAGAAAAACCAATTGTTTAAATTCTTGCAAATCGAATTTTTTGTTCTTTTGGCTTGTGGAAGCTATTATAGGAATTCCTCCGAATTTATTGAAACTGGTCAGATTGTACAAATTATAATACTTCAGTAAGCTGGTGAGTTTGGGCTTGATACCATAAAAAACATAAAAATATTTCATATAAAAACTAACTTTACACCTGATTACAAAATGGATGTTTCTATGCGAGCAATAAGATATAGTGGTCCAATTTATATTAAGCTTGGTCAGTTTGTGTAGATTATAATAAAACGTCGATCTAATGAGTTTGGTTTAGATATATTGAAAAATAAAAAAAATTCATATAAGAACTAATTTTTCGGACGATTGTTCCTAGGCACTATATATCTTATAGTGGCGCTATTTTGAAGATCATTGGTCAGATTGCATAATCCATAAAAAAAAACTGTTAACTGCTAAGTTTGGTTTTGATAACTTTAAAAACAAAAAAATTTTTATAGAACAACTTATTTTTCCACCAAGATCCTCACAGAGCAGATAGAATAAAGAGTGGAAGTTTGGTCTCGGAGCTTTTCCTCAAAATAGTTCATGCAAGATCCCAGCTCGGTCACGCACACAAACAAAAATGCCCAAAACACATACATTCACAGACAGGGCTTCGTGCGAGAGCTCAGCTCAGGGTCCCTGTGGTTTTACGGGCGGGCCCGGACCTAACAATATGCCTAGGCATCTCGGACGGGTACCCAACCGCAACATAGCTTTTTCTATGTATTCTTCCTAAGCCGTTTTACATGCAGATGTCATTGCGCGGGCATTGATGCCCGCTATGCAACCGTACGAAGTAGATCGCGGACCTGGCGTTCCGCAACCGCACCAGCTAGGTCGCGGACCAGGCGCTCCAGCAACCGCACCAGCTAGATTGCGGACTAGGCGTTTTCGCAACCGCGCCAGCTAGGTCGCGGATTAGGCGTTCCCGCAACCGCGCCTGTTAGGTCGCGGACTAACTTTTTGCCACATAGGGCGGGCATAATTAAAAATAAATAAGAGAAAATGAAAATTATTATATTTATTTTTTTTTATTTTACTACTTATTGCTATTCATTATTGTTTTAAATCTTTTCTTCGGCGTATCACTCGCTTTTTTTGAAGCTGCATTGCCTTTCGCAAAAGGCTTTCAGGCGCCTCTTCCTCGCCCATTGCAATCGACTCTGAAAATAAATAAAAAGAAAAAAGGTTTTAGTTAAACACTTTTTTTTTGTTAGTTTTCATTTGTACTTACCGATTATGGCACTATAAAAGTGGCTGTGGCGGCAGAACGTCGTCGCGGCAGAGCGCTGTGGCGGCAGAACGTCGTCTTGGCAGGGCAAGTGGCGGCAGCGCTGCAATTTGTACATATAGAAGAACATATATTAGTTTGTTAATAGTGTTAACTAACTATATATTTATTTATTAACACTTACATTAATTTACTTGGCGGCAGCAAATGCTGAACAAATTGGCGGCAAAGTCTCGGTAGAACGTTTTCTTGGCAGTGCTGCATTTTGTACATATGTATATGTTCATATGTATGTACGCACAACCAAATTGTAAACATAGAAAACAAGAAAAATATGAAAAAATTGGTTAGTAATCTTCAACTATATAAAATAGTTGCAATAAATACATTTCATAATACTTACATGGCTCTATAAAACTCTTTTAACTTTACCACTTCGTGCGCGTGTAACAAGACGATTGCAAGTCAATGACGATAAGTCGTGCAGATTTTACCGATTGCTGAGCGATTGCTAAAATTACGTGCTCTCAATATTTTACCGATAACAGTGATCGAAGTTTGCAATGCACTTCTCTGCAACCGCTTGGTTGGGCCCGTGACCTAGCTTTTTCGGACGGGCCACAGCCTAGCTGGTACGAGCTGGACGTCCGCTCGAAAACCACAGGGTATATAAATATATATTGTATAAATATATATCATTATTGAAATACAAATTTTAAAAACAATTTTTAAAATTTTTGTTTTTTCGTATTTTATACAAAATAATCATTTATAAATAATCACAAAAAATAATAATATCAAAAAAATACAAATTTTTACATTTTTACATCATTATTACATCTAATAAAGGGAGGTGTAGTATATTCATACCTGTATTTAAATAGATAAACCAAATTGTAACACTTTGTTGCAATTAAAAATAAAACTGATTGCGCAGCAAATATACAGCACTGCGCACATAAGCAATATGAAGCCACTCGAGCAGGTCAAGCCAGCTTGAGACCGTTGAACTAACGGAATATGCTGAACCTGTATTTTAGCCTCTCAGAGAGAGATCATGCCAATATATGAATACACTCGCACTCCCTCTCTCCGAAGCTATTAACTTTAACACCAAAAGTACTCAAGCGAAACAGAAGTGTAGTTTGTTAATTGGAATACATAAGAATACATAATACTACAATACATACCGCACTCTTGGCGGAGAGTAAATGTTGTATTTATCCCGAAACAAGGAAACTGTCACCTAGATTTACCGAAATCATACAGACCAATCAGTCTCTCGTCTTTTTTTTTAAAAACAGCCGAGAGACGGGTTGACCTACGTGAGACTTTACCTATGTGAAACTTTAGCTGCATGATTCCACTCCCCCACACGATACTCAATTCGCATATATTGTTGGTAGATAGTCGGAGGTCGCTTTTTACCAGTTAGTCGGAAAACTAGAGAAAGTTTTCAAAGCAAAATAAATTGCCCTGTGATCTTTCTTCGACATCGAATGGGCTTTCGTTAACACCGGCCCTGTCACATAGGTATATTGACTGCTACACTATCGCGCGGATAGATGACCTAGCCATCATAGTCTCCGGTAAGTTCGGCTGCACCACCACTGAATTGATGCAACGGCCCCTCAACGTGGTGTCTTGATGTAGGGCTAAATATAAACCCTCAGAAAGCCTACAATGCCTTTCTCCAAACAGTATAAAGTCTTCATCTATGGTATCACCTTGGAGTTACACAGGCTTTCTCGACCTGTCGTAAATTCTTTGGAAAAACGTGGGGCTTCGACTCCAAAACCATTATAAAAACATTATACTGTATAATGTTAAAATCCATTGCCTCCTATGCTGCCCTCGTCTGGTGGCCTAAGATCGAACAGGCTACTGCCAATAAGAAATTCAACGACTCATGTGCATCGTACTCACTGGAGTCATGCGCACGTGTCCAACTTTAGCTAAAGAGACAATCATTGGGCTGCTTCCATTGCACATCCATTCCATTCCAAGCCGAAGGACCTGGTCAAATGGCAACCCCTACGCTGTACAGACGGATCAAAGATTGAGCAGGGAGAAGGTGCAGAAATCTTTGGCACTATCACTCGAACCTCTATTGGAATGGGTAACTGGCGCAGAGGAGGTTTGTTCCAAACTAAACATGGAGAAAGGTTCAAGAGGAATCTAAATTAGCATCTTCACGATAGCCAGACTTCAATTTAGGCACTATCTTCCCACAGGATAACCTCGAAACTAGTAGCGGACTGCTGGAACTGCATTTAAAAGCTGTAATCGCTCATCAGAGTTACATTATGTTGGCTACCTGCACACACCGGAATCTTTGGCTACGAAGAAGCGGTCGAGCTCGCACGTGCTGGCTCCGGTTCTCCCCTCGTTGGCCCTGAGCCCTTCTGTGGTATATCATGGGCCTCCGCCAAATCATTGGTGTCTCTACACTAAGACTAAGGCACTTATCAGTCGTATGCTAGCACTTAGGACTTAGAGCCTCAATAGATCTGACCCGAGACTGTTAATTAACTTCCTCACCGACCACCACACAGTCAAATATCACTTTCACAAAATGAGTCTCTCCCCCGAAGCAGAGTGCAGACTCTGGTTGAAGGATGAAGAGACGACTATGCACATTCTGTGTGAATGTTCAGCTGTCAAGTGGGATAAGAAGAAACACTTGGGTAAGGAGTTTGTCTTCCCATCACACATCAGGGCCTCTACAACAGGTGCACTGATCTTCTTCATAAGGAAGGTTGAGCCGCTCCTGTTTACTTAGGGAACCCTAATCACAACAGACCGACTGGTCGCAGTGCCGCCCTCTCTCCCATTTTTTGAGAGTCCCTCTTGGGTGCAGTTATTGCATCAGTCAAATCAGCCTAAATCAAATTTTTTGCTTAGCAAGTCCCTTTAATCTTATTATTATTATTAGTCAGATTGTACAAATCATTATCTGTAATCAAATTGTTGAGTTTGGTTTAGAAACCTTCGAAAAAAATTTCAAGTGACAAATATTGTTGCTACCGGAAGGTATGCAACAGTTTCAAAAATCCTTCCGCTTTCCTGGAGCAATAAATCCATTCTCTTGCTTTTTCTAATGTTAACATAAGTTCCTAATTACAACATATATGTACATGTAACATTAGCTTCTCTCTCTACTTACGATTTGAGATCAACCAAAGCACACGCGTTTACTACAAACTTAAATTAAAACTCGTATTCAAAAATTAAAAACAACCAAGTGTTATTATTTGAGGAAGTTTGCGCACACCCACCACAGGACGTACTTATTTTTGGACAACAGACGTCCCTACATTTACATGGTCCTTCGAGCCGGAGATCTAACACTGAATATCATCAATTTTCCACTCGCCCCAGCTAGCTTCGTCGTTACCAGAAAAAAGTTAAGTACATTTTTCGATATAGAAGTGCTTATATTGGCGGAGGTTAATTTCCATTTCGGTTGTAGTTATTTTCCTCTTTTTGTTAATGGTCATTTCTACATAAAATAAATTAATTTAAAATTAAAAAAAATAAAAAGAGATCGCCATATTTCATTTATACCTGCAGACATACATATGTACATACATATTTACATATGTAAAATTTTCAACCACCAAATCGAAGATGTACGTATATATGTAAGAACATACATATTATCTAATTGTCCACAAATTACAACACCACCCCGCCAATATTATCCGAAAGTTCTGTGCAAGCACTAGCGCATTAAATAATAAAAAAAAAAAAAATTTTTTCTGCAATATACCACACTAATATTCCATACACATTTTCGTACGCACAAAAATATATACAAACATACATTTGTGCATATACTGCCGGCACTTAAGAAATTAATATTTTCAGTGGCATATACTGCCGGCACTTAAGAAATTAATATTTTCAGTGGCTGCGTATAGGCATATGTATACTTGCATTTCCACATTCCCTAAAACTATACATTTTTCCAACAAAAATAAATAAAAAACGAAATCAAATTATTTTTCTTGGCATATTATTTATTTTTATTCCAGCTGTAAGTACGTACATACATATGTATGTACTTACACACATTGTATACATTTTTTCTTACACAGTACACAATTTGTCCAGTCGTGTACACATAAACACATTAAACACTTAAAAAATAAAAATAATAATTAAACAGCACCAGAATTAGCACCAACAAATAATCATTTCAATTGGCATTTCTTATATTATACCCATACATACAACATATATGATCACAGGGTGAACATTGCTAATCACGATCATTTGGCGCAAAAGGTGTTCGAACTAGTTCCGAAACTGGAGCGTTTCTAGATTGTTTTCATCAAACATTGCGACCACATTTATTTCTACTAAGATTTTTATTTGTTATGTTATTTTTTCATTTCAACGTTGTTTTTTTATTTTTTTTATGCGATACCCTTTCCAACAGGTATATGCGACAAATTATTTGCGTGTGATATTAATTTGTTTACTTTTATTTAAATAAACCATTATTATACAATATTCCATTTTTTTTGACGATTATTATTTTGTTATATATTTTTTGCCAATACGTTATATATTTTCTCCAATCGGTTCGCAGGAATATTTTCAAGATTTTTTTTTTCATATCGTTCCAATTCCAGTTGTTCCTTCTAAGTTTTTTTTGTGTGTGTGGCATTTTCTTTGATTCTTAACTTTGTTCCAGTTCCGAACGTTCCGTTTGATTATAGTATTATTTCGGCATCCATTTCGTGTTTATTAATCCAAAATTCGATAATATTAGACCCCGAGAGGGCATATTATGTCAACTGGTAGTGGACAAAGAGGAAATTAATTATTATCCTTACCAGCCATCCACTCTAAGCGGGTCAGTTCCCCTAACACGAGTGAAAGGCGTTCTTCTTTCCCAGTCAAAACCGAGTCCAAGAAATTAGTTAGATCCTCGCCAAGTGAATCTCGAGTCACAAGAACTATTTCCCAAAAAACTCAGTCCAGTAACAAAATAGCGTTGAATAATTTCATTGCAGTTTCTGATAGACTCAGCCAGTTTGAGTCCAGAATTAACAGTCCGAAAAGTACAGACGTAACTCCATTTACGCTTCAAGTCCGCCGCGACCAAATCCGAACGCTTTGGGAAAAGGTCGAAGCGGAATTTGAACAGTACTCGAAAATTCTGAATCAAGGTGCCAGCAGTGAAGATAGTGCTGTTCTTCAAGCCAAGTACGATCACTGCTATTCCGTATATGAGCGATGCGCAGCTCAATTGAGCGAACAAATTGAGAAGCTCCACTCCACTAAACGCTCCTGCATCACGAGGCTGTAGTCTTCCTCCATGCGACACAGAAGTGTTTCATGGAGATTATCTGAAGTGGCCAACTTTTCGCGACCTCTTCACGGCAATCTACGTCAACAACCCTCGCCTAACGCCTGTAGAAAAACTTTTTCATTTAAATGCCAAAACTAGTGGCGAAGCCAAAGAAATCGTTGCAAAATCTCCACTCACCAACGATGGCTTCAACTCGGCTTGGAGCGGGTTACAAGAGCGTTTTCAAAACAAACGTCTCTTAGTCAACAGCCAGCTTAAAATTCTTTTTAATCTGACTGCCTTGAACCAAGAATCAGGCGCAGGTTTAAAAGATCTCCAAAGCACAATCCGCTCTTCATTATTCCCAAATATCCACGACCAATTGGGATTGTCTGCTGATTTTCCTATGCTTCACAACACGCTGCTGCATAAAAATGAACCTACGTCAACGCCAGTTGCATCCACTTCTGCGAACGCAACTCAAATTATACAGTCCTCTTCTTCCACGCAACACGCAAATGTTCAGAGCTATTGTCTATCAAACATTCAATGCGTTCTTTTAGGTTCCGCGATTGTTAACATTTCATACCAAGGTACAACGTTCCCCGCTCGAGCACTAATTGACTCGGGATCCGAGGGAACCTTCATTTCAGAACGACTTTTTCGCTCCATAAAACTGCCATTGAAAAATGCTCAAGGCCAAGTTTCAGGGCTCAACAAAACCAAATCGCAAACGCAGAGACTCTGTCAATTTCATTTAAGTTCTCCTCGTCGCCCACTTATGCTGATCGAAACATCAGCCTATGTGCTTCCTCAACCGGCAGGAAATCTACCATCCGGTACGATTGCGCCTGGTATTCAGTTGGCCGACCCATCCTTTTCAAAAGTGCACAAATTGATGTACTCATCGGCGCGGATATTCTTCCGTCAATCCTGTTAGGCGGTGTGAGACCCAACATTTGTGGGTCCCTCTTGGATCAAGAGACCAAATTTGGTTGGATTATTTCCGGTCCTGTACCAAGATCCTCATGCACATCCATTACATCCTTTTCAACTCAAATTGCTTTGAGTACAGAGGAGCCTCTTGATAAACTTCTCACAAAGTTTTGGGAGGTGGAGGATCTACCGGCGAAACCGGCTAAGGAATCTGATGCGTTTTGTGAAGATAATTTTGTGCGAACAACGCGCAGACACAAATCTGGCAGATATATCGTTTGTCTCCCCTTCAAAAATCTGAATCAATTCAATGTGGGACATTCAAGGTCCATCGCGCTAGCTCAGTTTTAAAAGAACGAAAATCGTTTAAAAATAAACATTTTCTTAAAAGAGCAGTACGACTCCGTGATTCAAGAGTACTTGGACTTAGGTCATATGAGACAAGTCCCTCCTACTGATTGTGAAAATTTCTACTGGCAGTCTTTAAGCCAGAAAGTACCACGACTAAGGTACGCGTTGTGTTCAATTCCTCCAGTCCATCCTCAAATGGAAAAAGCTTAAATGACATCCTACATCCTGGTCCTGTTCTCCAATCTGATCTGACAATGCAGATCTTAAAGTGGCGCTTCTTTAAGTATGTTTTCAATGTCGACATCACAAAGATGTATCGGCAAATTTTTGTTCACCCAGAACACACCCCTTTCCTTTTTCGTACAAAGGATTCAGAGCTACGCGATTTCGAGCTCAACACAGTGACGTTTGGAGTCAACTGTGTTCCATATTTAGCCATTCGGTATTGCATCGACTCGCAGATGATATCCAGACGCTGTTTCCAATTTCAAGTGATATCATCAGAAATTATATGTATGTTGATGACGTGTTGGCAGGAGCTAACACAAAATCCAAAGCAATTTTTGCCATTGCGGAACTCCGTAAGGCACTCGAATCGGCAGGTTTTCCTCTTCGTAAATGGACATCTAACAACAAAGATTTGTTGAAAGAAATTCCCAAAGAACATTAACTCCGACTCAATTTCTTAGAAATCGAGGAAGCCACTGCGGCTAAAACATTGGGAATTAGGTAGCAAGCCGATAGCGACGAATTCTTTTTCTCACCAACTCCAGGGGACCAAAAGCATTCAATCTCTAAACGAGAAGTCCTTTCGCAAATAGCAAAATTGTTCGACCTAGCAGGATGGTTAGCACCATTTGTGGTGCGAGCCAAAATATTCATGCAAGAGATTTGGCTGCAAGCTTTGGGTTGGGATGATCTTCTGCCCAATAACCTCTTGACTCAATGGCACGATTTCCATAACAGCTACTCTGCTCTTCAAAAAATTCGTATCCCAAAATGGATACAATTCATTCCGAAGTGTGATATCCAATTCCACGGATTCTGTGATGCCTCGCAATAGGCTTATGGAGCTTGAAGCTCAGCAACTTCTTATAATTTCTACTCAACGCCTTGAGTATCCACTAGAGTACAATATTTTGCTTGATAAAAATCAAATTCCCAAAAAAACACAGGACGTGCATGTTTTATAACGAAAGGGTACGTGTGTGTTTTCGTATGCTTCAGTGCAAAGGCAATCCAATTGAAAGCGACCTCTGATTTGACATCAGAGAAATTTCTTGCAGCATTCGCCCGTTTCGTATCCAGAAGAGGCTGCCCACTCCAGGTACACTCTGACAACGGAACCACCTTCGTAGGTGCTTCAAAGGTGCTATCGCGTGACCTTTTAGAAGCCACACGAGCACAAGTTGTATCCGTTTATAGCCAGCAAAGTTTGACATGGTGCTTCAATCCCCCTAGTGCCCCTCACATGGGTGGCCTCTGGGAGGCCGGAGTAAAGAGTTTTAAAACTATTTTCTACAAGTCCACTGGAGGGATAAAATACACATTTGAAGAACTTTCCACTCTTCTGTGTCGTATAGAAGCCTGCCTCAATTCACGTCCTATCTCTCCCATGTCAGAAGACGCAACTGATCTGCTGGCATTGACCCCTGGCCACTTTCTAGTTGGTGGTCCGTTGCTATCCATTGCAGGGCCAGAGATCAAAGAGGCAGCTGAATCCATTTTGAACCGTAGGCAACGGTTAAAGGCCATGAGTCAACAATTTTGTCAACGCTGGAAGGCAGAGTATCTCACGGAGCTGCACAAACGAAATAAATGGCAACAACCCATGCGAAATACTCAGATAGGTGATATGGTAATTGTCAAAGAGGATAATTTACCATCATCTGAGTGGCGACTAGGCAGAGTCCAGTGCACGTATCCCGATTTCCGACGCCAACGTACGCGTTGTTGATGTTCTGACAACACGCGGAATTATTAAGCGTCCAATTGCCAAATTAATCCTACTCCCTACAGATGCGTCACTCCAACTTCCTAGTTCCAACTTACATATAGTTTTATCCGGAAGTGACAACAAAATATTAATGAAATTTTTCTATTCCACATCCAGAAACATGGCCCCACGTCCACAAACTGCCAACAACATTTCCAACGGCACCAACACCTTCCGGTGCCGAGTTTGCCGTGGCGTACATGCACTTAGAAAGTGCCAACGGTTCTTACGTTTGACCGCTGAGAAACGTCTCCGGGCAGTGCTCATTAATAAGTACTGCCCAAACTGTTTGGCCCATCAACGTTCCAAGGACTCCTGCCGCAGTGGGGACAAATGCCGAAAATGCAAGGGTGACCACCACACACTGCTGCATATCTGAGAAGACGAGACGGCAGAAGCCAATTCCGGGCAGCAAGCAACCCGAGCGCGGCCGCAAAACCGCTCCGTGGCTGCCAATAAGGGTGTCATTCAGGCGCCGTCAACATTTTTGATGGCGCTGATAGGAAACAAGGTGACAACTATCCTCCCCACTGCGGTCGTCAAGCTGGTGACCGGCAAGGGGACCTTTGAGGCGCGCGCACTCATTGATCCGTGCAACAATATTAGCCTGATCAGTATCCACTTGGCAACGGCCTTCGGGCTATCCGTCACTCGGATCGGTCCGGCTGGTGTTTGCACAGCGCGCTTCAGATCGAAAATCTCAGATCTCAGCCGAGACGTGATTTTCAAGGCCCAGCCGTCATTAGGCCTCCGCACGCCGCTTAAATTCATCCCAGAACGGGCCCGAGGAAATGTGGCTAATTTGGTGTTAGCGGATCCGACGTGGCATACACCATCCTCGGGGGATATCGTCTTAGGGACGGATGTCTATCCAGACATCATCCTGCCAGGGGTGCTCCCCAGCCAAGGGGCATCCCCAGTAGCCCAAAATTCCACTCTGGGATGGATCCTCTCAGGGTCTTGTGGCCATTAGTACTACAATTTCTCTTTTCAATTGTTTTTTTTCGCAATAGTATTGCAATGGGGGCGGAATATTGCTGCCGGAAGGTATGCAACAGTTTCAAAAATCCTTCCGCTCTCCTTGAGTAATAAATCCATTCTCTTGCTTTTTCTAATGTTAACTTAAGTTCCTAATTACAACATATATGTACATGTAACATTAGCTTCTCTCTCTACTTACGATTTGAGATCAACCAAAGCGCACGCGTTTACTACAAACTTAAATTAAAACTCGTATTCAAAAATTAAAAACAACCAAGTGTTATTATTTGAGGAAGTTTGCGCACACCCACCACAGGAAGTACTAAGACGTACTTATTTTTGGACAACAGACGCCCCAACATTAACAAATATGTAATTAAAACCCTTTATAATACAATCCTCGCCACTTGAATAGAACACCCTTAAGTCGTGTTTTCAATCGTCCACTACTCATAAACCAAACATGCTAACCTTAATTTTTTTTTAAAATTAAAATTCACTTAATTTTTTTTAAAATTAAAATTTACTTAATTGTTGTTATTTAACGAAAAGCCAAAACTAAAGTCTTAATAAAAAGTCAATAAAAATTCGGGGAACTATATTTGGGCCACTTACCTTAAAAATGCATGGTACATCTTTTTTTGCAGCATGAATAACATCACTTTCTCGAACACCACCAACTGAAAATTCGGGATCACGCATATCCAACACTTGGGATACACTTACACTTGGTAATGCACATCGGTCAGTAGATATATCATATAAAAACAATTTAAAGTCGCAGACAACCACAAATTGCCGAATCCAGCCTCGTTTAATAACTCCAGATTTAGGGACCTTGACATAGCCTTCATAAGCTGTCCCAATGCCTCGTGTAGGGTCTATACCTAATGGTCGCTTAGTTTGATCCATTGGAACTGGACACATCGTCGGAACTCTTTGGCAACAAATAGTATGACATGCAAAACCACAAATTTCACACACAACACCTTGTCTTGTTAATCCGACCATTAGCGAAGTGCAATGGTTACATTTGGTTGGACTACTGAAAGTTCGTACAAGGAATTGATGAATTGAAGTATTGCTAGAACTCTTTTTCTTAGATTCCTCATAGCTTAAACTACTTTCAGACCTTATTTCATCGTTCAAGGTAGAATTTTTTGAACTTAAGTTATCTTTAGCAGATTTAAGAGCATACTTTGACTCATAGGTAAATAGCATTCCAGTATTTGATGTTTGAAACAAATTAGATGCAGACGAAATTTTCGCTTGATCCTGTGCATCGTTAACGTATGATTCTACAGAATCAATCATTTCAGTGTTTATAGCAATATCTTTAAAAAAATCGTTATTATGATGCGCAGATTTATTTAAAAATGATTCAGAATATTCAAGATCTACGTTTTGTAATGTCCTTAGTTCGTTTTCCTTCTTTTTTAAGTCATACATAACAGATTCACATCGCTTTTTATAATCACAAGCTTCTTTTTGTGTTGATATAAGTTCCGCTCTAGTTTGACTAAGTTCTTCAGCTATAAATGCCTTGGCCTGAATTTCACGTTGAAGAGCACTTTGCAAATTGAGTAGTTCCATTTTATCTAGTTTTTGTGAACGCCGATTTCTCCAATTTTTATGATCTACTGCATTATTATTAAAGGTTCCAATATGTTTGAGGTATTCTATTTCTTCCGTCATTTTTGTTGCTAGAGCTTGTAAGTAACTGCGAGCATCCCTTTCATCCGATACCCATTGAATAATCTCTGCCATTTGGAGCTCCCAATGATTTATTGCTTCTCGTTTTAAATGTAATTCCTTAAGTATATCAACTTCTTCAGACTGCAAATCTAGTAAGTTCTTAGATTTTACGTTCACCTCAGTGTTTAGTCGTTGATTTTCTTCTAGCCATGTAGCTTTTTCTAGATCATATCGCTTCTGTAATTCTGAAATGGTTTCTGTAGGATCATTAAATGAATTAACTGGAGTACACTTTAATTTATCATGTGTTTTCTGCAGCTCTTTTGAAAGAATTGATTTGGAAGCTTCTAACTCACTGATTTGATCTCGAAGTTCTTCTAATTCTAAATTGTGACGCCCTTGTTGATGATTTAATTTATCGATAAGTTGAAGTTCAATATGCTCAATATCGTATGCAGTTATGCTCGAAACATTTATTGAAGATATCGTGTCTACGCTTGGTACAGATTTTCGAAAATCTATCTGCAATTTTCTGCAGCATTCTTCAGATTGTTCTCTCATTTTTTTTTCTTTTGAAGCTTCATTAACAGCATCTTCAATATGAAGTTCAAGTTCTCTTCTAGTTTTATCAGACTTACGCAACTCGTTTCTCAAGCTATCATTTTTTTGGATTGCTGCATCGAGCTCCTCTTCTTTATCTCTAACCTGTCTTGAGAGTTTTTGCTTTTGGTTTCGAAGCTCAGTGAGTTTTTCTGTTACTTCCGAGTATTCCATCATGGCAACATTGCGCTGAGAAATGGCTTCTTTTAGTTCGGAATCTTGAATTTTGAGTCGATCAATAGCCTCATTATACTTTACAAATAGTTCACTTTTTTCGTGTTTAGATATAAATAACTGTTCTTTTACTGATTTTAATTGCTTGTTAAATATTTCATGGGAACTTTCTGAATCTTTCGATATATCATTACACAAAAATGAACTTTCAAGAGCATCATTTAAGGACGTGGGATTTATTTTTTCAGGAGTTAGATTTATATTTCTTGAATCGGCTGTGCAACAATTTTTAGAAAAGGTAAAACCAATAAAAGGTAAATGAAATCCAGAAAATGCTGGATTTGCCGAAGGAGGGATGGAATCTGTTAATCTCACGTCGTTGTCATCAACGTCAAAATTTGATGTATCTGTTGGACTCGACACTTCCGGAATATAAGGGGCAAGGTCAGTTCTTATATTTTTCCAATCTATTCCATCGAACCATGAATGTTCCATAAAATCACGTAATCCATTTTGACCAAGCCGATTTTCCGGTATACATATTAGTTTAAGAAGTAAATCCTTAGATGTTTCGGATAACTTACAAAGTAACGTATCTTGAGAAGGTAAGTTAAAGCAATTCTGATGATTCATAATTTTTCCGTAGGTTTCCACCAAGCTTTCTGCATAAAATGGTGTTTCTCCATATAGCATTTCATACATACATACACCAAGGGACCACCAATCACATTCTGTTCCATACCGTCCTTTTCCATCCTCCATAGCCCTCAAGATTTCAGGTGATATATAATCAGGTGTTCCTACAGCAACATTTGATTGCACGGTCCCATCCTTATCCAAACGCAAACAGGAGCCGAAATCGGCCAATCGCACATGTCCTCTTTTATCTAATAACACGTTGTCTGGTTTTATATCCCTATGAACATATTTGAGTTGATGAATACTATTTATCGCTAAAATCATTTCTGTTATATAAAATTTGGCCATGTCTTCAGGAAGTTTATCTTCAAACTTGCTTAATAGTGTTAGCAAGTCTCCGCCGCAGTAATAGTCCATAACCAAGTACTACAAAAAATGAAAAGAAAATAAAAGAAAAAATTGCTATTTAAATAAAAATCGTATTAGAGATATTAAGAAAAGTAAGTATTGTGTCGAAGTAGCAGCCATGCATATAATCTTAGTTTCACCTATTCCCGGCAAAGCACTTTTAATACCCTTCAAGGGTCGTATAAGTTTGTCACGAAATGTGCAGAAGAAGACGTCTCCGACCCCATTAAGTATATAAATATATTCTTACAGCCGCTTTCCGCACAAACGCGTCATGCCATCGATAACAGGCTATGGTGTTTCTACTGCACTGGATGCGTTTGCAATCAGCTGATCATTTGTTTGCAAGGGGCAAAGCTTCAGTAAACAAAGTAATAAATATTCTTTAAATTTAACAAATAGAATTTTTATGACAATTGCAATTTCAACTGAGCATATGCGCTTAATATGAAATCTCAATATCGTGCTGTGGTACGAATTACAACTTCCAGAACTTGTAGAAGATGGGTGCCACCTTGAGCAGCGCCCAAAGGCAACATATGCAGTTGATACTTTGAATTATAAAATGGGGTAATCAGCGGTTACTTCTGTTTTGGTTGACCATCATCACAAATATGATAATATAATAAGGTAAATTAAGCTCTTGACACAGATGTATATAATTATAAGGGTCGTGTGTTCTGGGCGCTGTCATGAATCTTGTATATTTTTTAAGAGAGCAAAATTAAAGTGAATCTGGAAACGTCATCTTTTATATGGAATATTAGAACATTATGAAGCTCTGCAGTTCTAGGAATTGTTTTTGAGATATTAGTCATTTTAATTTTCGCAGCTCAATTTTGAAATTATAATTGTTAAAAACAGCTGTTTTGTGCAAAATTGAGCTAACAGCAACCATTAACAAGAGAGTATATAGACGAACCGTCCCATACAAGGTAAATGGAAACCCCGAAATTGCATCAGAGGTCCATTTTGCACTTCGGGTTTCGTCGGGTGTTTCTTACGCTCTTGTCACGTGAGAGAACTCAAAGTTCCATATAGGACCTTTGGTGTTGGAGAGAGAGAGAGTGAGAGAGCAGCTTGTGGACAGACGGGGGCACTCATTTGCAAGTACATTGAGCGAAAAAGTTGTGTACATTCGACCGACACAATAAGCGTTGATGCGCCAAGACAATATAAGCCGCCAAATTTACTGAAACTTAAACGCGAACTTAGTATTTAGCATTTATTTAGGATCTGACAACGAAAAATTAATTATCTTTTATTTTAAACTTATCAGTTAATGCAGAATGTTTGTATTACAATAATACATGCATATGGGCTCACAAGCATATGTGTTGCTTTTCTTTTTGAGCAGTGTATGCGAGCGAACTGCTCTCTCATTTTCGTTGTACCTTTTCTGTCGATGTATACTTTAGCGTGAACTGAAAGAATTGAATAACTAAGCATGAAATACCCTTTACCATTGACTCAACATAAAAATTATTAGAATTTGTATTTAAATGAACAGATTCATAATTATAAGCACATTTATAGCATAATACAACATAATGATGTTTTCTCTTTAAATTAAGTAAGCAAATACTCAAAAAATTACTATAGATTCTGAACGCTTAAGATAAGATTTTAATGAATTTTTTAGAAAAATGTTCAAGAAAAACGTAACAAAAAATTGGTCATCAGGATAGCGCCATCTGACATAAATTCAATTTAAATTGTTTTTAAAGCAACAATTATGCGATTTAATACTTAAATACTCTTTTTTAAACAAACTTAATGATTAATTAATAATGTGTGGATCCGCCTTTGTTGGAAATTACTTCGAAAATTCGATTAGGAATAGATTTGTACAGCTGATCTAAGTAATTTAATGAAATGGTGCTCCAAGCGTGTTTTATTCCATCTATCAATTCTGTTTTTGTTTTGTATTGTTTTCCGGACTCATACACCTTCCTAGCCAACCAACCCCAGACGTTCTCGATGATATTGAGGTCGGGAGAGTATGGTGGCCATTCAAGGACATCAACGTTTTGAGCTACAATCCACGACTTCACGGACCGGGCTGTGTGAATTGGATCATTGTCGTGCTGGAAACTCCACTTCAAGTTTTGGAAAAGGTTTTGCATGTGCGGAAACGCCGTTATCAAAACATTTTTGTAGTTTTCGGCATTCATACGCGATGTTAAAAACTGCAACTCGCAGGTGCCAAAGTACGATATGGCCCCCCACACCATGACACCCCCTTCCCGGCTGTGCAGGCGGTCCAGATGATGCTCCTCTTTGCGTAGGTCGTGAAAGTAATAGTTATACCCATCGGGTCCTTCTAAATTAAATTTTTTCTCATCAGAGAAAACAACGTATTGCCACTCAGTAGTCCATGACATGTGCAAGCGAGAGAAATTTAAGCGTGTTTCTTTTCTTTGGCAATTAAGAGGGGGTTTTTTCTTCAATTTTAGTCTCTTAAGATGTGTAGCCTTTCTGATGACTCTTTGAACTGTAGACAAACTCGCTTTAACACCTGAGTTTTCTCTTATTTTTGCAGATGAGTCATGCGAATTTGATGCTTGCCTTAGTATCGATCGTCTGTCAACATCAGAAATCACACGAGTATTACCGCCTTTAAAGTTTTTTCCATATTTTTCTTTATTTCTAAGAAAACTTGATATTGTTTTCCTGTGCCTTTCAGTTTTTTCGGCGATTTTGTGAAGAATTAGTCCACACTCATAGTATGCCTCAATCTGTGATTTTTCATTCTCAGATAAAACTGTTCCTCTTCCCATTTTTTCAATTTTTACACAGCTAATTATTGTTTTAAGTTACACAAAAAATTTGGTGACTGTACGCGGCAAAACAAAGGAGATAATTGAAATCACATTTGCAGGCGCTATTCTGATGACGCAAAATAAGCGCAAGTTTTTCGGTGCAACGGTAAACAAAATGCAATAAAAATGTAACGGTTCTTCTCTCGATTTTTTTGTTCATGTGAGAGAGAGCTCGCAAGATGATAATCAAAACAAACCGAAAATTACGAAAATAGGTCCAGTGGGACAATAGTAATAGCGAAAAAATAAATGAAAGGAAAGGGGGCCCTAACCTGATGACGCGCAGTGTACTCTCTTGTTAATACAGCAACTTAACAGCAACGCAATCTATGAAATTCTAACAAAAACGAGTTGGCACACCCCTCGTTCATTCCAAGCTCGGCTCTTTTCCATACCTAACAGCCTATACAAATAGCATAGGACTTGAACGTGCGTCAGGCGAGTTTCGATGTGAATGGCAAACGCATTCAACGCATCCACCAATAGAAATCCACTATGAATCAGGAAGACACGGAGCTGAGTCGGTATGCCATGTCCGTATATATGTTTCGTTGAGATATCTACGGGCACAGATCCACAAAACACACACACACAACCAGGTTTGTGAGCTGTCTGTGTGTGTATGCATTGTATGCAGTTTTGAAAATTTTTGCCTGCGTGTGTGCCCAAGCTGTGATCTCTCATTATATTTTTGAGTAAAAGCTTGGAGACCAAATTTCTACTAACGGCCCAATACAAGGCTGCTCTGAAGATCACAGCTCGACTCGAGTGGCGGCGACCTCAAACGAGAAGCTGCTGTGAATCTACGCACAATGGCTCGTTTCCGAAAACAGCTGTCGAAAATCCCTTGCAATAGGGTATTATAACTTTGTCTCGAAATGTGTAACGCATGTCTGTCTGTCTATAGAAGTATGGAGGGAAAATCGAAAAAACTTAATTTTCATGAAAAGTGTTTGAATAACTTCTACAATCTGACCAAGTTTGAACTAAATCGGACCACAATATCTTATAGCTCCTATAGTTACAATCGGTGGAAAAGTGCTCGTTTGAAAAATTTTTTATTTAAGATATCAAAATAAAAGGTGGCCTTCAAAATTTTCTTAAGGGACCATTGCAAGGGTATATAGCTTCGGCGTGCCGATGATAGCCGTTTCTTTCATGTTTTTTCTTATTATTAGGAATATTTTTAATACTAAATTTATATATGTACTTAATAAAGCGTAAATTAACACAGATTTGAGTTGTTTCGTAAGATTCGATTCGATTTTTATCAAACTTGTTCTTAAGGCAGCTATAACATAAGTTTGGTTTGATATCTTTTATATAGTTATGTTTCCACCAAGAGCCTATAGAAATGGCTGTCAGATTACGATTTTTCCATTATTTTAGCCTAAAACACCTACAGGACACTTTATAACAACTTTGCCACACTAGGTTTTTCGAAAGAACCAACACCAACAGATTTATAGATCAACGAAAAATGTGGTACCTGTGAAAAAATTACCATACACTGCTGGTCATGGGTTAGGCGCACCAAATTTTAAGAAATTATTTGTTTTCGACCAATATTTATAGAAAAAATGGGAAAAGCTACTATATTGAGTTTGTTAGAGCGTCAGAATATAGACTTCTTTCACTCACAAGGACTATCAAATAGAAATATTCCCAAACAGATAAAGCGCAGCTCCAGAACTGTTGACAGACATTTGAATGATCTAGAGGCATATGAAGAATACTTCAAAGGGCGAAAAAAAGCGCTAACTTCCAGAGACGAACGTAAAATTGTTCGAATTGCTTCCAATTCGACTAAGTCAGCAGCTTAAATTAAGGAATTAGCCGGAGTAGACGCAAGCTTTTCAACTGTTCAGCGTACTATCCAAAACATCTTAAGCGTCTCAAAATCAAGAAAAAAGCTCGAGTTAGAAGGCCCCAAATAGGATAATTTTTGCTTTTATTTTTTTTCGACTTGCACAGTGTTATTAATATGATTATTTTGATTTTGGATTAATATTATATATATATATTAAAACGCTACACGAAACTCATACAAATGTTTAATTGTCTGTAATACAAAATTAAAATTATAAATAAAATAAATTATAATTTTAATGTGCACAATTTATGAAAATACTGAAAAAATGATGTTAAACTTCCTTTTACTTGAATAGCAAATATTGCAGAAGAGATACATAAATTTATTAATTCCTTACCAAAAATTACACTAGTTTACAGCAAAAAAGGAGCTGGGCTCTCATATACTTTTTTTGATGTATTTTTGAGCGCTGATTTTTAAATTTTACGATATTTTATAATTTAAGAGAGAAAACAGTGATGCGTTGGTATATTAAAAGTAAAAAATTTGCATATTGTCTACGGAAAAATTAAAGTGAAAATATTCGATAAATATACACCAATCTTTAGGATCATGATTCTCTCAAAATAAAGCAAACAATCCATTCAAATCGCTACAATAGCTAAAATTTCTAGTCAATTGGAACTTCTCATCTTTTAATATGGCTGGAATAGTGATGAACAAAGTAAATTTTTGTTTGGGTGTTTTTACTAATTGCTGAATAACTATCACATTTACTGACCGATTTGGACAAATGTATACTTAAAATATTCGTAAAAGACTTATCCAACATAATAAATCTTAAAAAGTATTTAAACGAATTTTTTAATTTTTTAAAAGACCAATTGAAATTTAGCAATTTTTCAAAAATGCATAAAAAGTTCACATTTTTCAACTTTGAGATTTTGTAAAGGCTTTAATTCTTATTCGATCCGCATAAACGGCATTCCGTTAGAAAAGGGATACAATTACCTGCTGAATTGTGGAACATTATTTAAGATCAAATAAGATTTGATGTAGATATAAATAAATTAGTCCAAAGACTGCCAAAAAACTAGCTATTCGCGGTTTTCTCGAAAACCATTCCTTGAAAAAATAAATGATTTGCATTTTTGAATTCAGCGCTCAAAAATACATCAAAAAAGTATATGAGAGCCCAGCTCCCTCGATCAAAAAATAATTTGTAAACTAGTGTTATTTTAAATAGTCAATAATTTTTAATACATTATGGGTAATTTCATTACATCTCTTACAAGACTTTAAATTGAATAATAGGCTTTTTAAGAAAATTCAGTGATATTGAAGCCCATTTTAACTGAATAGCGTCAATGCGCACAGTTTTAGATGAATACAGCTTGTCTGAATCACAAACCTTTCGAACCTGCCATCTCCAAACATTTACTACTAATTTCACGTACGATGAGTACGGTGGTCATCAAAAACCTGACATTTTTTGAGTTGACTCATGATTTTACCATTCGAACAGTCGGAATATTTGCATTGTCTTGTTGATATGTTCATGAAGAATTTAAAAAAAATGAATCCAGTGCACAGTAGACAGGATCGCCAAATATTTGGCATAAATTCGATTAATGCAGATATAGAGTTGAAACTTGGTGTATTTTTTAATCAACGCAGCAAAACTTTTAAACAAAATTTTAAGTTCTTTTTTTCAATACACATAAATGACATTCAACAGATATTAAGAAAATGTTTTTTTGGTTTATCCATTCTACATACCCTGACCTTCAATATTAATTATTTGCAAAAGCTAAACTTGTGAAATTTACAACCTCACAAAGTAAACAAAAGATTGCCAATTTGATAAAAACAAGTAGCTGACTAAACACCTGACTTTGAAAAATATTTATCGATTACATATATTTCGAGTATATAGTTTGATTATATTATATTAAATTTTAGTTTTGCTTACACAAAATTTTCGATTTATGCCAAATATTTGGCGATTAAATCTACTGTGTAGTAGAGGAAATGGCTTTTCTAGGACACCTTTGTATGATGCCCCACTGAAGGCGGCACAAGGACAAGTGACTTGGTTATTTATTTAATTGCCAAAAGTTATGTCCGCTGATTTGACCGGGACCCAAAATGCAGCGAACACATCACTTGCAGTTAACCTTTTAATCACAGAAGACGCGCGATACAAAGTCTTAGAAGCAAGTAAAAAAAACGAAAAAAAACGTCACGAGTGTTCTGACACTGGTTCAACTAAGCAATAACACTGGCCACGCCCATACCTTCATGCTGATGCCGGCAACAATGTGCAGGCTGCACACGGACGCACGCTGACACACACATCCACTAATGGAAGTTGACCCATAGACTAATCCCGAGTGTAAAACAATGAATAAGACAGAGCACTGGAGTAATAAACTATCAAATTACGCAGTTTTTCACAGGCCATGATGGCTTCATAAAATACCTGCACCAGTTCAAGCAAGAGCCTACCCCACGGTGCCCAGTTTGCCTAGACGTCAACGAGGACCCGGAACACGTCCTCTTTTACCACTGCCAAAGATATAGGTCAGCCCCGAAATTGATTCCTGCCTCAAAGGATCGAATTACGTTCATGTTGTATAATGACGACAACTTACGACCTTAGACGATGCGAAAGAGAGCGGCGTCTACCGAATGAATAGTGCCTTAACAGAGGCAACCCTCCCTGTGTGTTAAGAATACCACCACAACATGTCAAAGCTTGTCGTTATAGGCGACTAAAAATAACAAGGAGTCAGAAAGCAGACGACAGAAAAGATGCTATGGACAAAGAGTCTTGCACAGGAGTGTGCATAGTTAGGCGGCCAATTCCCGCGAGGTAATATCTCACGGTGCCACCTTCCTGGCGACAAAAAAAAAAACCGTTCAAGATGATATCTGCTTTTTGGATAACTTCGGGAACGAATACCCACCATTAGCCTGAAGTTTGGTTATCTGCCGAAAAATTGTGAAAGCTGTGTTGACCAAGCCGGTTAGAAGGTCACTTAGTTAAGGACTACAGAAAGGACCCGGAGTGTATGTTCCGCAAGGACGAAATCACGGAAAGCACCCATCTTAATCTCGGCCCCTGGGACGCCGCACAGGCCCTGTTGATGCAGTCGGTAAGAGATAAGAGGACGGACGTCGATGCATCTGCGAGCCGTATAACAACATTTTGGAAGTGGAATGGGGCAACAAGGAAAACATTTTTTTTCTTTTCTTCTTCGCTGCATTTACATAGCTGCATTAATTAGGTGTTAATTAAGATATTAATAAATAAAATCAATTGGAATGACGACGATATTACAACATCTTATAGCTATGCAAAATCTTATAGATATATTTCTGTCAATACTGACGATTTCATTACTGAATGTTCTACGAAATTTGATCTTTAGAGTCCCGGAAATGCCGCTCGAACTAAATTTTCTGGCCTTTAGATTTTATAATTACATAAATATATAAAAGGATTATTTCTCAATGCAGGAAGGACCAAATAATACGATGGTATTATCACAGTATATACGATTTTCGGTTTCTTTGACCGATGGCTGACCCCCCCAATCTGTAGATAAATGGTCATAAAACATTATATGTATATCAATAAATGTTTATTTAAATTAAGATTTACTATTTGTTTCTTAAGCTATTATATGATATTTAAATTTAAGATTCAAATATTTAAAAAATTGTTCAAGTTTCGATTCTTTCTGCTTTCGCTATTAGAATCGGATTCTCGTATCAGACCCCACACGTAATCGCCCATTATATTCTGATTCCAGAATCCATGATAACGTCGCTCCATATATTTAAATTGTTGGGTAAATCGTTCACCCTGAGCTCACCTAAGTTAGGCGGAAAAAGGTTCAGGAAATACAAATTTGATGTGACTAAATGGTAAAAAGTGAGGAAGTCAATTAAAGTGTTAACTCGCGTGCTCGGCACGCAACATTTTTATTAAATATATAAAAGACCACCGGTGGATCCAACGGACTCAATGGAATTTCAAAGATTGTGAAATTAAGGCGTATGTACATTGGCTTGGCTTCTATTACATACAAACGGCCAGACATATGGTTGTCTCCCTCAGACACAAGTAAATCACTGGATCTCGACGAATTAGTATAACGGCAATTTTATTTAAAATATGAAGATCACTGGATCTAGACGGATTTACACAGCAGCAAATTATATTACATAAAAGATATTTCAAAATATTGTGAAATTCATTGGTGTGTACTTACATCGAGTACATACAGATTTGCAGACATGTGGTTGTCTCGTTCAGACACTAGATCACTGGATTCTAGTAAACTCAAGGGAATTTCAAAGAAATTCATATTTCAAAGATTGTGATATTCATTTGATGTGTAAATTGGCTTCGCTTATACTAAATACAGAGGCGACATATACGGTTGTCCCGCTCAGACACAAGAAGATCACTGAAGCTGAATGGATGTGCGAGGCGGCAAAACATTGCGAAATACTTCGACATCGACGGCAATTACCAAAAGTAAGATGAGCACTGAAGACAATAAAACGGCCTGCAGTGATGAGGAGCAGACAATGATCCACAAGGACGAGAATCAGCAGATTACAGCATCTATGCGAGGCATTATGCATAAAATTATGGAATAATTAAGTGTACAAACAGCATCTATGAAGGAGGACATAAAAGAAGCAACTAAACAGGAAGTGAATTCTGCAATGCAGGCAGTGCGTGGAAATGAGTCCAATAAAGTTGAAACACATGATTCCCGAGCGACGCTGAGTGACACTGGCGAATTTAGCACAGGCAGCGCACATGCTCAAAATGGAGCGCTTGGTAATGATTTGGCATTGGCAATGCTGATCAATCCTGTTAATGTGAAACACATTATGAGCAGCCTTGAATTCAAATATGAACATTCAGAATTGCTTATACGAAGTCAATTAGAAAAGGTAGCTGATATATCCCAAGCCGCGGAAAGTAGTTTAGAGAAAATAGTAACGTTCGCCTCTAAAGTTTCCAATTTGGGTATATTTTTGCAAACGGCAAACGCGGCGCAACATCTGAATAATTCTGTACTACTAAGCGATCTAGTAAGCAAGCTTCCAATGCGAATTGAAATAAAATGGCAAAAATTTGCAGCCACCATTCACCCATACCCAGATCTGAAGAATTTAGTTGATTGGATTAAACATATGACTATGGATTTTACAAGGGCTGCGCTAGCAACAGTATCAAGCAAACAACAAAGTAGAAGTGATCATCGTAACAATCAGAAGACTCTGATGCAAACCGGTACTGACGCCACATGAGTAAAAACACAATTTAGATGCATTCGCTGCAAAGGTAATCACACGCTGGAGAAGTTTTAATTGTCCTCAAAGGCTAACATTGAGGATGGATGGAAGTCCAACTAACTAAAGTTAGTTAGAAAGTCATATTTGTGTTTTGGATATATGAGTCATGGACGTAATATGAATGTTTGCAAACGAAAACGAGTATGTGGAATAAACGACTGTAAATCGAGTCACCATCGCATGCTACATAAGGACAAGGTCAAGTCAAGAATGGCCGATCAGCAAGAAACACTCGTAGGCTCGGCAAATGTCAATACTCTCAAGGCAGGAACATCTAATCAGAGGTGTCCAGTGGCTATGTACACAACACATATTTGTTTTACCTTTGCACATTGCTCATGGAAATGTTTAAGAATACACTTAGGTAAGGTTTTTTTGCACATTGCAAATTACACAAACAATTTTTCACTTTTCGCTTTCTGTCAAATTTCGTTGATGGTAAAACAAAAACAATTTTACACATTCGCTCACATTCTCGTCAGTTTCGAGTTCAGCAACAACAATTTCATTGACTTTTGTTGTTGTGTGAGAGACTCGTCGCTAATCCGAATGTAATTTTTTGTTGCCTTGTCGTTCTTGTTACACTGAAATATGCACTACGTTGTCAATCATGCATGTATTCTATTCGCATTTGTCATTTAATTTGTCTTTCACGAGTCGGTAAAATGAGTTGTTATATTCTTTCCCAGTGTGCACATTGAAACAAAAAAAAATTTCGTTGCATTTCTGCGTGCGATTTCTTTTATTGTGTCCTTAAGGAGTGT
>JAWNNH010000025.1:0-124136 GCA_035043045.1 Hirtodrosophila alboralis
CACATTGGGCGGAAACGGCTTTTTTTTGGCAAAAACTGTAATTTTAAAGCTAGAAACTTGAAACTTTGAGAATTTGCGGCTCATATTACACTAGTTTACAGCAAAAAAGGAGCTGGGCTCTCATATACTTTTTTTGATGTATTTTTGGGCGCTGATTTCAAAAATGCAAACCATTTATTTTTTCAAAGAATGGTTTTCGAGAAAACCGCGAATAGCTAGTTTTTTGGCAGTCTTTGGACTAATTTATTTATATCTACATCAAATCTTATTTGATCTTAAATAATGTTCCACAATTCAACAGGTAATTGTATCCCCTTTCTAACGGTATAAGTATTTAAATGAATTTTTTAAATTTTTAAATGAGCAAATGAATTTTAGCAATTTTTCAAAAATGCAAAAAAAGTTCACTTTTTTCAACTTTGAGAGTTTGTATTGGCTTTAATTCTTATTCGATCCGCATAAACGGTATACCGTTAGAAAGGGGATACAATTACCTGTTGAATTGTAGTTATGTTAGATCAAATAAATATTTTAAGATCAAATAAGATCTGATGTAGATATAAATAAATTAGTCCAAAGACTGCCAAAAAACTAGCTATTCGCGATTTTTCGAAAACCATTCTTTGAAAAAATAAATGGTTTGCATTTTTGAAATCAGCGCCCAAAAATACATCAAAAAAGTATATGAAAGCCCAGCTCCCTCGATCGAAAAATTTGTGAACTAGTGTTATTTGAGAATTTTGAATTAATTTTTTTTAACGCTGCAACCACGCCTTCACCCACGCCCACATAAAAGTATTAAGAGCATTCTGATTTTGATTTCAGAAGTTGAAAATATATTTTAAAAAAATTTAATGTTATATAACTTTCAAACATTACTTTATCAAGGCATAACAATATTATAATAATATGAGTAAACATATAAATTTTATGCAATTTTTATATTAATAGTTTTGTAATAATTATGGATCTTTAAAAAAAAAAATAGCTTATATTTTTCACAATAGATTTTCACTAGTTAATACCTTTTGGAAAATAAATTATCATATTTTACTTTAAAGAAAATATTATTTAAATAAAATGATCTCGATTAAACATGCATTTTAATATTTAATGTGGTTCTTTTATGTGGGCGTGGGTGAAGGCGTGGTTGCAGCGTTAAAAAAAATTAATTCAAAATTCTCAAATAACACTAGTTCACAAATTTTTCGATCGAGGGAGCTGGGCTTTCATATACTTTTTTGATGTATTTTTGGGCGCTGATTTCAAAAATGCAAACCATTTATTTTTTCAAAGAATGGTTTTCGAGAAAATCGCGAATAGCTAGTTTTTTGGCAGTCTTTGGACTAATTTATTTATATCTACATCAAATCTTATTTGATCTTAACAATTATTTATTTGATCTTAACAATAATCTTCCACAATTCAACAGGTAATTGTATCCCCTTTCTAACGGTATACCGTTTATGCGGATCGAATAAGAATTAAAGCCAATACAAACTCTCAAAGTTGAAAAAAGTGAACTTTTTTTGCATTTTTGAAAAATTGCTAAAATTCATTTGCTCATTTAAAAATTTAAAAAATTCATTTAAATACTTATACCGTTAGAAAGGGGATACAATTACCTGTTGAATTGTGGAACATTATTTAAGATCAAATAAGATTTGATGTAGATATAAATAAATTAGTCCAAAGACTGCCAAAAAACTAGCTATTCGCGATTTTCTCGAAAACCATTCTTTGAAAAAATAAATGGTTTGCATTTTTTAAATCAGCGCCAAAAAATACATCAAAAAAAGTATATGAGAGCCCAGCTCCTTTTTTGCTGTAAACTAGTGTAATATGAGCCGCAAATTCTCAAAGTTTCAAGTTTCTAGCTTTAAAATTACAGTTTTTGCCAAAAAAAAGCCGTTTCCGCCCAATGTGCACTGTGTCGTTATTCGTTTGACTGCATTTTCAATGGATAGCCATCTGGTATCAGCAACTCTTGTGATTTGGGATATAAAAAATTAAAAAAAAAAATAAATACAATAGTTTTTAAAGCACATAAGCTATAGTTACATTATACATTTACTATAAACAGTGGGGACATACACGAAAGTCAATTAAAAATATTAGTTTAGCTCTTGCTAAACCAAGCGTACGTCTCACTTATAATAAACTCCAGTGCTTCGCGCAAAATCTGCTTGTAAGCAGTATTCACCGCCAATTGCACTGAGTGACAGACACATTTAATCAGTACCAATGATGGCACAGATTTCTTCAACTCAGTATAAACGTTTTTTTTCTACCCACTATGACACTTGCGTTATCGGTGCCATTACCTATCAAGTTTCATAAAGGTAATTTAAGCCGAGAAAGCTCTTCCAGCAGGCATTTGATAATGGTTAAAGCATCTCCACTTTCAATTTCCTCGCGTTTTGCGCTGTAGTAGACTATAGCAACCCCTTAAATAAATCCAATTAATCACCATTACTTACCTAGAATTTTCGATATGCTTATGTCGGTGAATTCGTCGATCAAGAGACTGAACTTTTCGTTGCCCTGGTCATTTCTTAAATCTTCACGTACAGCTACCACAATTTTTATAAGGCTAGTGAATTTGGTTCGGTACAATTTAATATTTTTGGCGCCGAAGTAAGTTTTGCGAACGAATCGCATC
This sequence comes from Hirtodrosophila alboralis, assembly GCA_035043045.1. NCBI lineage: Eukaryota > Metazoa > Arthropoda > Insecta > Diptera > Drosophilidae > Hirtodrosophila > Hirtodrosophila alboralis. The sequence continues at coordinate 2,663 of JAWNNH010000025.1, forward strand.
AATCTTTGCATTCATGGTGCATTTGCAGTATTTGCAAAATACTTAGCTGCTTTCCGACACATCGCGGCTAATCCAGTTCTTTAAGTCTGGCTGCTGTAGGATACTTTAGGCATTTCACAATAATAAACCGCGCTATGATAAACGTTCAAATACAAAGAATATCGATATCAGTATACAAAAAGGGATGCCACACTGTCTTAGGTATTTCACAATAATAAGCCGCGCTGTGATAAACGTTTGATTACAAAGAACATCGATATCAGTATACAAATGCCACGCTTTTCATAAAAGATCATTTTAAAGAAACACCAAATAATTTTTAAAAAAAATACATACATGGTAAGTTGAATCTAAAAAAGGCTAGATATCTGGGTAGCAGATGTTTGAGATTTTAACCGGCTGAAACAGTTAAAAACCGGACAGATCTATCCGGATAAAGGCCAAATTGGAAACACTGCAAGGCAGACGCCACCAACCAAAAAACGACAACTGCACTTGCGCAGCACATTACATTGTAAAAATGTGACTGTATTGGTGCGCTCTTTTGCTTGCATGCACTGCGCAAAAGCAACTTATATTTAAGTACGCGCTAGCACGTAGTAAAAATTTTTTTTTTAAATATTTAATAAATTATTAGAATTAATTAATTTTTTTCAAAAAAACTTAAATTAAACTTAACAACTAATAATAAGAATACTAAAACAACTACAAAAACGTAAAAGACGCAAGTGTCTGCATTGCACAAGAAAACTTTCAAATAAAAATAAAAAGAAAACTAAATAAAACTAATAATATTGACGATGGAATTGCTTAAAACACAATTTAGTGAAATAGACAGCGGTCGATGTATATATATATATCTGTATATATATATGCACATATAATAAATAGGAAAGAAATAATAGAAATAAGTATGTAAAAAGGGGAAAAAATAATGTTTTTGTTTTTGCTTATATAAACATATATACGTATATATATAAGTTAACACATTCGGCCAGGCATAAGTCATCGACCCGGCGATCGTGCAATCTACAGACACTTGTGCAATCACCTATGTCAGCAAGTTTGCCACAGTTTTGTCGTCGTCAACATCCCATGCGCCGACACCGGAAACGCAGTATAAATGCGGCTTCTGCGAATATATGTTATGGCTAGCTTGCATATAAGAACTTTTTGCATTTAAGTCTTCTGTCTGTTTCGAACAATAAAACTTGACGGTAAAACTAAATAGAACCGTATTTTAGTGACATCGCACAAGATACTATTATATTAACTTATACACGTCTCCGACACCACAAAGTATATATCTTCTAGGTCAGGACGAATAGCTAAGTCGATATAGCCATGTCCGTCTGTCTGTCTGTCCATCTGCTTCTATGCAAAGTATTTGGCTTTATCTTTAAGCTATCTTGATGAAACTCGGCACAGTGTAATGTATGAAGCTTGTATGTCAAAATCAGCCCGATCGGACCACTATATCATAGCTATGGAGGAAAACTGAAGACACTTCATTTTCATTAAAAGTGTTTGTATGAATTACTTTTTTGTTTTTTAAGACATAAAAACGAACTTGTCATATAAATGCATATTTACGATTTTCACAATCTGACCAAAGTTGACATTAAAAAATTTCTTAGGAGACCTTTGCAAAGTTATATAGCTTCGGCGTGCCGAAGATAGCCATTTATTTCTTGATTTTTTTTTTAAATTTATTTAGAATTGGCATATGTTCTAATAGACACCAAATATTTATATGTCGAACTCACTGCGCGAATGATATTTAACCGTGAAAATTAACGATTTTTACAAAAAATGCGCACGTGCAACAATTGGAAAAAATTATTCCACTTTGATGAAATATAGCATTGAAATTGAAAACTCAAATTAAAAAAAGGGATCGGTTTTATAAACTATGAACAGTTCTAAATCCGCTACCTGCAGTCAATATACCATATCTGACCATCGAATTTTTGATTATTGCTTGGTTGGTCAGCAAGGTGTTAGTTCCACCAAGGAACTTTTCGGTTGGCTTTGTGGGCACTACGAACAGTGTTTTCCAGATAAAAGTATCACATCTTGAAGTTGAGCCACAGCCAGTGCAATTTCACTAACAGAGTTGAGACATTGAGAAGATCTGCTTTCCAATTGGTTCCTTTTGTATTTTAAGATATGTTTTAAAGTTCAGCAGATCAAACCTAATGTTTTGTTTGCCGGAAAGTGTGGCTTCATCGGTTACCCGCCAGCTAATTATATAATCAGACAATGAGTCTGGAAGTTCCATGCGTGTCGGCGTTATCCTTGGAAGCGGAACCAAGGCTAAGTCTGGTCTGGCCAAACTGATACCAGATCTTACCACCACACTCGGTAATAGCCTTTATAGACGTGCCGTCCTCCATTAGGTAGCATCACCATGCTATTCTTGACAGTGTGCTGAGTAACGTTCCACAGCGCTGTCGTGACGGGGCTTTGACCACTTATCTGAGCCAGGATTCGGTTGATGGACAGATCGGTGCTGCTTGGAGAAATATGAGGTTCGCTTTTGGGAATTGCATCTCCTCCAAAAGCACCACATACAGTCCACACCTGGCTTTGATGTGGTCGAAATTAGTCCGAACCCGATTGACGTTTTTGATTGAGGCATCCATAATAGCCATCTTGACCTCCGCCATCAGCTCAATCGTTAGAGGTAGCGATTGGTCGGATGCCCGAATGCCTAATTGCCCAATTGCCCAATTTTACGCTGCTTACCATCCTGCTAGAGGATGGGGCAGACTCTCGGAATGAGCGCTTTTAGGTGTACTCTTCTTTCTGTTGTAGGCCGAACATAGGTCACAATCAGCCAAATCGGACCTCTATATTATATAGCTACCATAGAAACGATCGGACAAAAAATTTATTTTCGGGATATCAAAGCCAAACTTGGCAGATCGATATAGTATTATGATCTCAATACTCTGACCAAGTTTCATCAATATCGGACCGTTTTAACTTTTAGCTCCCATATAAACAACCAGCCGAAAAATATGTTTGTATGAAAAATTGTTTTGTCTTCAAGATACCAAACTCATCAGTTCGATGTTGATTTATGATCATAGCAATCTGACCAAGCTTAATCTAAATTGGATCACTATATATTATAGCTGCAATAGAAACAATTGGGTGAAAATGAGTTCTAATAGGTAAAACTTTTTTTATTTTGAAAATATCAGAATAAAGCTCACCATATCGATATAGAAGTTTATTCTGTACCATCTGATAAAGTTTAACTGAAATATAAAGTGTGTTATGTCGTATCGTTACTTTATTTACATGACTACACGAGGACGTGTAAAGGTTAGGACAGTCGTGTCGTTAAGAAACTGTGTATGTGAAGTAGTTGTGATTGTATTATGAAGTAGCTGGCAACGTTTGTCTTGTCATTGTAATTGTCATTTCTTCTCAGAGTTGCTTTAAATTTACTAATTGGAAGAATAGTCACATCTTGTCGTTCTTGTCTTCTGTCATTGCACTTGCAGTGATAATAGAGTGCATATATAGAAAAATAACGCTGCAGCTGAACATTGCCAGAAGAGTTGTTGAGTGTTAGTGAAAGAGGGTTATGCCCGTGCAACGTGTGTGATATGAGTTTTGGCAATTGAAGTGTATTATGTACCAACTTTTTGCATCCAATCTATTAATCGATTTGCCGGCTAACCATCGGCTGACTCAGAGATGAGTACGACCTTTGATAAATAGACGAGTCGGTTAACAAATAATTTATATTTTCTTACGAATAACGAACTTTCGAATTCAAACAAACAAACGGACAAATAAGCTTTTTTTTGTAGTTTTTGTAGTTAGTCATATAAAGTGCGTGCCAACTCCCAATATAACTTATTCTAACAAATGCTGCCGTTCATATTTACCTCACCCGCCATAAGCAGTAATTACCCAAACATTTTTACAAACTTACTACCAGATTTTATTTATAATAATGATAAACATTAACAAACATATATTTTTTATGAAAATGGACATTTGAAATACATACATATGTGAATTTAAGGTAATATGTGATTATTTTTTTATGTGTAATAACAATTGCTTAATACTTTATATTTTTAACGTATGTTTTAGCTGAGACATTTTTGTGAGTGTAGGGTGCTCAATGTAGAAATGCCTTTCGTAACAAGTGTGAAATGAAAAATAATTATAGACCGACCACGGGAGAGTCAACACAAGGAATTCGTTATTTGCGTTCAGTTTTAGTCGATACATTTATAGTTAATATTATCAATTAAGCCCTGTTAATTACTTTAAAAAGATTTAATCTGACATATTGTGAATGCCATAGGAAAATTGGTCGAATATTCAAAACTTTCGTAGATAATTGCAAGGATATATAGTTTCAGACTTAATAATTTTCAATTAATAAAATTTTGACATTGTGTACGGTATTTTTAAAGATTTTTTGAATTTTAAATGAGGGAAAAGTACTTCGTTTATGTATTGGTGTACAATTTGACATGCATTGTGTTAGTATTTGCACTTGCTGTTCAATGACTTGGGCATTACGGATGCTCAGCGTCACATATGTGCACCCTGTACCTATTAAAAATGGGTAAAACGGAATCATAAATCTGTGCACATGTATATAATAGCCATCAGGAGACATTTTCGACCATATAAAGTACATATATTTTTGATTTGAATTAACAGCCGAGTCGTATAGCCCTGTCTGCTATCTGTTTGACTGTCGGTCTGTCTGTCCGCCTATCATACGACCGGACAACAAACACTGAAGGTATTAAAAATTTAGTTAACGTGGAGAACAGCTAGCAGCAGCGCTTCGTTTCAAGTTGTATGCTTGCTTGTACATACATATGTATGTAAATGTGAATACGTGTGTGTATTTGCGCTTTTGAACTGGGCTAGGGGCTTACCATAGTCGAGTATACTCCACTATAACTATTGCAGTGTAGATTCATCGGGTAGTATATGGAAACATTCCCCATATAAATTCAATAGTTTTCTTGCAGGTGTAGAAGACTATTGTTGCCTTATGTCTTTCAATGGAGTTCAGATTCCAGTTAAGTTTCCTGTCTAACACTAACCCTCGGTATCTAGCATTACTTTTGAAGACAAGAGAGAAATTGTTTATCTTAGGAGGGATGAGGTTGTGTATCTTATATTTCCTAGAGAAGAGGGCTAGTTCTGTTTTCTTTGGGCTTACACCCAAACCATTTTTTGTTGCCCATTCGGACAGTATTCTGTGTCGTCCGAAAATTCTTGAGTTGCGAGGTCAAGTATGTGGGCTTCTTTTTCACTTTAGGCTTACTTATGGGACACGATACGTAATGCGCTTGATTGCGGGATTTAGTGAAAGTATCCACTAGTTTTTCAAGTTTATCTTCAGTATTGGGAGCTTCCGGGATTTTCTTGGGAATGATTTGTTTTAGGGACTCTATGTAAAGGGGCCAGTTTGTTTTTCTTGGGCTTAAGAGCTCCACTGGTTTAGAAGTGCCGATAAATAATTTTCTTTCTAGAAATCTATGATCAGAGAAGGAGTGGTCACTTAAGACTCTCCAGCTTTTTAGGTTATAAAACTTCACTTTTCGCTTTATGTCAAATTTCGTTGTTGCAAAACTAAAACAATTTTACACATTCGCTCACATTCTCCACAATTTCGAGTTCAGCAACAACAATTTCATTGACTTTGGTTCTTGCGTGAGAAACTCGTCGCTAATCCTAATGTAATTTGTTGTTGCCTTATCGTTTTGTGTACGAAATATGCACTTCGTTGTATTCTATTTACATTTTTTCATTTGTCATTTTATTTGTCTTTCACGTGTCAGTAAAATGTGTGATGTTATATTCTAGTTTCTATATTCAGTCTACACATACAAACAAAAAAAAAAATTTCGTTGCATTTGTGCGTGCGATTTCTTTTATTTGTATTGGTGAGTGCACATCCATAAGGCAGCTTTGCGCACTCATGTTCTATAACTTTTGTCTGCATCATTTTTGGTTAAGCGTTTAATTCTGCGACACCAGCTTCAAAACTTCTCGTCAAACCTTTCGCTCATAAACAGCATAACTATTTGTCGTCATTGACTGCAGAGTGATTGATAAGTAAACGGCTACTTTTCGCCGATCTTTTCGTTATTGGCTAGTTTTCTTCAGCGAATTCACCATACGCTGCAAATAAAAAGACAATCAGAGCCATCTCACCTTATCGATATAAATATTTATTCTGTATTATCTGATAAAGTTTTAGTAGAATCAGAACACTATATCATATGGTTGGAATAATCGGAATAATCGGTCGAGTAATCAAATTTTTTTTCCTACATTACGTCTAAATTTTTTATACCATATGTGTTGCGATTACTAACTGTACCATTTCTACAGGCGAACATCCAGCAGCCATGCACCATGGGAGCTCTGCGCCACTGCAACCACCGTCACTGCTCTCTTTGCTGCTTCTAACATGCGGAGTGATACAATTACTGGGATCCCACTCGAAGTCGATCTGTCTATCGTTCACCCAAACAAATATCACTGAAAAAACTACAACCCGACAACAAAATGTCATCTGCTTGATTAGTTGCCAAGAGGATATGCGTCATAGATTGTTCCGAAGTCATTTAAAGTGCAGCGTACTACTGGCCACCACATAGCTGCCAATAAATAAAGATTACAGATCACAGATACATTATAGTAAACAGTTTTTAATTTCCTAGAAATTTAACCTTGACATTTGTTCTAATTTATAGATGTGTGGTAATATACATATGTATGTTCATAGTTCTAATTCAATGCTCGGTATATAGTCAGTTGAGCAAAGACAGGCAACAATGAGACACAGACACTTATCAATTTTCTAATAATACCTTTATCAAATTATTGAAATATTTATAATTGTAATGCCGTCTTGAAAATGTGCTTCGATGCAAAAGTGAAAAAGCAAGAAAATACTTAGACTAAAAGTCACAAACCCATACACACATTGTAAATAGCGTTACATTTGTAATTTTTCTCTTTACCACAAACTGAAAGTAAGCTTGAAGTGTATTGTAATTTGTATTGATTAGCGTTTGTTTATTCGTTTTTTCTACTAGATAACAAATTTCGCTCTCTTCATATGTAATGTTCGATAAGCAAGCAACTAGCATATACATACAATAACCTTCTCTAGAATAAGATATAGATGTCTAAACATAACTTCAAGCCCCACAGAGAATTGGATTTTATTGTCTCGGATCAATATATAAATTAAATTATATATAATAATTATAGAGAGAGAGAGATAGAGAGAGAGAGAGAAAAAAAGAGAGATTTACATTAATTGAAATTAAAATATAAAAAACAAAATTACAACTAAAAGTGATCTTATTTTTTCCAGGGTTGACAACAACATTTGATAGTTCGGCTATAATTTAAAAAACTAAAAATAAACCTATCATTTTCTACAATGTCACTATAAATGTAATCTAAAAGTTCGATTAGTTCACCACCGGGTAACAACATACGTACGAACATACATTTTTTCATGTTCTGAATTTTATTGAAATCGCACCATAAATGAACATTTTTTTAAAATCCTTCAACCCCGCACCACCTTCCACATTATGTTGACATAAAAATTCTAAAAGTCAATGTTTCTCTCAGAAGATGTCGCCAAAAAAGGTTTTCATAAAATTTTCAAACGGAACTTTCACAAACTGCCGATATATTTCTAAAAAGCCTATAATACAATAGGAAGCTACTGATATAAATTTCAAGTTTCTATTTTTTACCATTGACCTGCCGGGGAGACGTCAATCAGTCAGTCTGTCAAGTTAAGGAGTTTCATATACAATATAAACTTTGTATCTTTCAAAAGTCTAATAGAAAAGTCATTTCCTCCACTGGATGATCTTATTAGACATTCTTCAAGGACATACCAATATGTCAATGCAACATATTCATACTGTTCGAGAGGTAAAATCGTGATTTAACTCAAAAAATGGCAGCTAATTGAATTGACCACCCTACTCGTTGGACATAAACTTAGTAGAAATGTTTGGAGATTGCGGATTCGAAAGGTTTATGAATTTGTTAAGCATAATTTATCTAAAACTGTGCACTTTTACGCTTTTCAGCTAACATCGGCTTTAAAATAACTGAATTATCTAAAAAGCCTATATCACTCAATTCAAAGTCGGATATACGAGGTAATTTTAATCAAGGGAGGTTCGACACACTGTCAAAATCACCCATAGTATAATTATATTATTTTATTATTAAATTTTATTATTGACCATTTAAATAAATTTTTTCTAAGACGAAAATAAATTTATATAGATTTTTAGTCAAATGGGCTATTTAGTGAAACGATTTTAAACAGCTTTTCTGCGGTATTTTTGTATAAATACCAAATTCTTGAATTGCGCAGATCAGATTCAAATAATTTTAATTTTGTTTTATAATAAGCACGATAAGCAGATCTATTTTTATCTTCTCGTCTACGCACTTTGCTTTCTCTAGGTTTTTTTAATTGTACTTACATAGTTTTGGCGTCCTATTTAAAGGACTTTAAGGTATCCATAGCGCATGAAGAAGGCATTACGTTGTTCGCTTTTCATAGTAAGCTAAACGAGAAAATGGAAGTCCATGGGCTCGTCAAATTGTCACTATGAAAAATGGATGTTGGACTTTGCGAGATCGTCACACCATGCTTTAACCAGATATCATATACTATTGGATATATGTTATCTATAACTAATTGGGTTATCACGAAGCTGATGGTGGAAGCACGCTGTTCAAACATGACCCTGGGCGTCTGGAAAACACGTGAAATTATCTTTAAGAAGTTAACAGTATGGGTCTTATGTGTACTTATCTTTAAGAAATTATTAGTGTTTATGGTAATGTTTTAATAGGCTTAACTAAGGGTTGTGCTTGAACCTTTTTGGGCCGTAGCCGTAAGACGTGCAGCAGATAGGACTAGCCTAAGGAACTCTGTATATTATAGGGTTCGTAAGAATAAAATAGTTTTAAATACGAACTCAACCGAAAAGTGTGAATCAATAAAGCACCGGAAGTGCGAACTATAGGTATGTTGAACGTCTTTAGTTCCGCGACTAAAACGGGTTATTGTTTCTTCGAGCCTTTCGAAAAAAAGTTAGAACAGCTTTTAAATTAGAAAGACCCTTGGTGACGTAGGAACATTTGTATTGTCGAATCTGCTATTCAAAACTGACTCGGAACTCAAAAAATTCTTTGCCCAAGGCAAAGCAGGGCCTGAAGCACAAAAGCCGAATGAATTTGGACAAAGCGAGCCAAGAAGAAGATGGCAAGTGCCTACCAAGAGGCCATAAAAAAAAGCAATTGCTGAATGTCCAGAAGAAGGACGGAAGCTTCGTAGCATCGAAGAATGCAAAGCGAGGCAGTTAACAACAAAATCAGCAAGGGAAAATGAAAAAAACAGCTGGTGCAAGTGCCATGTACAAAGGCACCATAGTGGCGAGAAGAGAAATTAGTGAAAGCGCGTCAGGAGAGGCAATCAAGAGTCAATTTTTTATATCACAAAAAAATATTATTTTTTTTTAATTTTAATATAATTTTGATTATTTATATAAATTAAAATGCTCTTTGAAAAAACTATTGAGCTAATAAGGAATCAGGCTCTTGAGAAAAAAGTTCGTTGTTGAACTCTAAATATAGATCTAGAAACTATTAATTGGTACACACTTTTAAGTGTGCATTGAATACAGTGCCTCAAACTTTGTAAGCTATAATTTCAGTCCAATAACACTATGCAAAAGAATTTTGTATCCCGGACTTTTTAGAGTTGATTTAAATGTAAAATGGGTCACTGTCCCAGGAAAAAAAAATTTTTCAAAAAATTTTTAACTTTTCAAAATTATAGCTGTGGTAGAGTGAAAATTACTCCGAACATAGTTAAATGATATTATGGATTTTTATCTTCTTAAAAGATGCTATTCAACAATTTTTAATTAGATTTCTTGCTTAGAAGTTATTATGGATTAAAATTAAAATGTTGCCTAAATCATTTAAAAATAAGCTATTTTTTGTTCAATTTTTTTTTCAAAACTAGAATTTTGGTTTTTTATATCACTCTTTGTATCTGTAGGTTTACTAATTTTAATAATAAATAAAAAACATTTCTTATTATCAGCCGAAAATATAGAAGTTATAAGCGAAGAAATGAAATATATAAATTTTTAGTTCTTTTTATGAAAATTTGCAATGTGGGGAGATAATGATATTTTTAAAAAGGCTGAAAAATTCAGCTGAGTTCCTAGATCCGCTGCAAACAAGGTATCTTTTTTAAAATTTATTAATAAATGGCCAAGTTATAGCCTTTAAGCCAACCTAACCCTAACATACTCAAAATCGTTGTTTCGCATTGATCTTTCTTTTATATGTTGAGGTAAAAGAAGAACAGTTTAACGTAAAATGCATGCATAAGGTTTTGACGTAGGACCTGACATCCACCCATGAAAAACTATCCTTTTCATAAAAGATGTAAAAGGAGCCTCGGAAAAAGTGCCAAACTACGGCGCCACGTCTCTCAATTTTTGTCAATTAACAAGAGAAGTTCAACGATTCGCATTTCTGACAAATTATTCAACATTAGCCTGACAGAAGAAAAAAGACGATGCTACTAAGGATGCATTTTATGCGGAACTCGACCGAGCATACGGCCGCTGCCCATTTCAAAACATTAAGATTCTTCTTGTTGATTTAAATGCCTATTTTGGGCTAGAAGGAATCTCGACTGATTGGCTTGGCAGCAGCGCACAATATGGTAGTTCGTAGGACTGGATTTCGTCATCTGGACATTCATAAGGCATCCTGGCTGTCTCCCGATTCACTGACTCGGAATCAGATTGATCTTGTTTTGATTGATGCAAGGCATGCATCTAGCATACTTGACGTGCGATCCTGTCGGGGACCCAACATCGACTTTTGAAAATTTCAAGTATGTCAGGAAAGCTGGACATCGGAAAACTGCAATCACAACGGACAAGGGTTGCATTCTACACTCGACTCTCTGGTTTACTGGGCTAATCTTCTCCAATGACTGAAAACACCAACGGTTCTATCTCCCTGCGAGCCTTGGTACAACCAACAGTGTCGAGAAGCAATGGCTGTAAAAGACTCCGCTAATCGAAGAACACTGCAAGCTGGAGCTACTCGAGCTGTGGTAGCGGTTAACAGGATGAGGTGCAAGACGCAAGACGCACTCTACGCTAAATTCTGGAGAAGTCGAACGAAAACCAAATCGACACGTACCATATTTTTGTTGACTACAAGGCTATTTTCGATAGCTCACGACGGGATCGCCTATATGCTGCTATATAGTATTCCTGCAAAGCTAACACGTCTTTGCAGAATGACATTAGCAGTACCATCAAGGTAGGAAATCACCACTCCGAATCCTTTAATTCCAAGCAAGGTCCCAGCCAAGGCAAAACGCTAACTTGTACGTTCTTCAATCTTTTGATAGAGAGTATTATAAGAAAGACTAAGGTGCATCGGACGTCGATGTGTTCGGCTCCTTGGCTACGCTAATGATATTGATATTTTTGGGCTCGGCAAACATAAACACAATTATTTAGTAACTATAAGAGTCCACACACACGGGTCCGATTTCAAAGTGTATCGCTAATGCTGGACGGTACATAATACTTTATATAAAACAGCATTATAAATTTGGAATTCAGCTTAGGCTATATAAGTATATGTTATGGTATAAGTTTCAGTAAGCTGTATTAATTTAATATATCACACAATGAAATTACCAGTCAGTGCCTGGATCTGGTAAATTCTAATAATTACCGGAATATTTGAAGCATGTACAAAAATTTGGATAAACTGGACTTGCAAAATCAACTTCCGGATGATTTACTAAAGTCCAACTTTAGCTACAACGATGCCAAACAAGTGTTTCGAAATGAATACATTAAAGTATTCGACGAAGTGAATGACAGCCGGGCAAATGGCGACATTGAGTCCGGATTTTCGGTACTCAGCGAATACATAATTAGTTATTGTATTATTAAAGGCAAGTCCACTGGGAGAACGGGATGTAGTATTTCACATACTACGTATGCTATGAAGTATTTAAGAGTAAACTGTTGATGTGTTTGGATAAGTGCTCTTCCTTATCCAAACACGGCAGGATATTATTAAGCTAATTGTCCAAAGTTTGTTAAATTTTGTCTGCCATAAAGATGATGATCAAATACCCTAATACCTTATTGCTTAGCAGGGGCCCGAATGCCTTGAATCGCATAAAGATAAAATTCAACAGTGCATTATTTGCACATTTTCCTCATATTTAAACAGTGCTGATAAACACGATAAAAACAAGATGAAATAAATTCCCAAATTGGCCATTGGCGAGAAACAGTGTGGCGATATCAAAACGCTAGAGACATGTGTTGTACGCAATTTGGAGCACTGTTCGAAAAAAACACCAGCAAATCATAGAGAATCCATGTTTAACTTTATAAGAAATGAAACAGTAAGACTACGATAACATGCAGCCTTAAGTATTTTTTATTGATACAAATCGCATTTTTTAAAATTGATTACTTTAAATAATTTTAATTTTGATATTTGGAGCTGTTGAACAGTGTGTGATGCTTTGAAACGAAATCAATGCAGCAGTCGAAATTTTACTATCTAACCGACCAACAAATTTAACTTTTCATTATTCAAATTCCAAATGACGTCGAGCCAGCTAGATTTTCACTATTTATATATATATATAAAAAAAAATCATTGGCCGCACCAAGTGTGATGTAACTGCTCCTTTTGGAGCTGTTGTAATCGGCTAAAGTAGGCTTAGCAGTCAACATGGGCAAGACAAGCGGCTACGCTGTTTTTTCTGTATTAAAACACAAAATCAAATTTTTAATCAATTTTATAATGGCCTTCGATCTAATGACCCAACAATTAAGCGTAGATCAAAAAATTACTATGCAACTATACGCAGTTCTTTTTCTTCGTATAATTCATTTGAAGTCCTTAAGCGCATTTTGCAGATACAGTAAAGCAATGGGTTTATTTATGAATTTTAACGATCGATACCTTGTTTGGTTCTAACATTACTTTGCAAATACACACAGCTATAATTCATAGTGAGTCCTGAAGCACAAATTGCAGATACAGTAATGCAAGGCATTTATTTACGGATTTCAACGAACGATACTTTGTCAGACGCGTTAGAATCCAAGGGGTAAACGGTTTTTTGTTTTTTGAATTTTGCAGAGTTTTACAAATATCATAGTCTTCTCACAATGCAAACTTTTACACAAAAAGTGAAAATTTCCATTTTCTACTTCGAAGCTAATAATATTTATATTTGTCTACTTATATTTATAAATCTTTTATTTAGTTTTTTACCCTTGCGATAAGGTACTATAATTTTGTCTCGAAATGTGTAACGCATAGAAGAAGACGTCTCCGACCCCACAAAGCATATATATTCTTGGTCAGAACGAAGAGTTAAGTCGATATAGCTATGTCCGTCTTTCCGTCTGTCTGTCTGTTCGTCTGTTTCAATGCAAAGTTTTTGGCTTTATCTTTGAGGTATCTTGTTGATACTAAGTACAGATGAAGCTTAATAATATATGTAGTTTGTATGTCAAAATCAGCCCGATCGGACCACTATATCACATAGGTATGGAGAAAAAAATCACAGACACTTAATTTTCATGAAAAGTGTTTACATGTATATCTTTTTTGTTTCTCAAGATATCAAAACCAATCTTGGCATTTATGCATACCTACGATTTGTGCCCAATCTGACCAAGTTGTAGCTTACATAGGAACATTCGGTCGAAAAGTTCTCTTATAATAACTTCTTTGTTTTTTAAGATATCAAAACCAAACTTAGCATATCGATGTAGAATTACGATTTGTATAATCTGACCAAGTTTAAACAAAATCGGACTACTATATCTTATAGCTCCTATAGGAACAATCGGTCGAGAAGTGTTCGTTTGAAAAACTTTGTTTTTAAGACATCAGAACCAAACTTGGCCTTCAAAATAGTATTAGGAGACTATATCAAGGGTACATAGCTTCGACGTGCCGAAGATAGCCGTTTCTTTCTTGTTTTTATTTATTTAAGAATTAGTAGACTGACAAAATCCCTGAAACTGTACCCTTCACGGGGGTGCCGGCTGGGCAATGGGCACTGTATTTACATCGGAGTAAACGGGTAATACCTAGTGTCACTTGGCGGCTGTAACCAAGGTAGTCGGAGTAACTGCCTGGCGGCAGGCTAAAAACGCTAGAGGTCGATCCCCCGATAATAAAATCACAATGGAAGTCAAAGAAGGTCAAACCGGAGTTGGGATGTCAGCCCAAACGTTGATGTAAAGCGTGACTGCCACAACCGGCGAACACGGGTACGTGCAATCCTCTCGCCAGCAATCACACCTCTACTATGGTTGAAGCAGGCCGTAATAGTTGCAAAGCTACAGCCACAAAACAACGACGAGAAGAAGGCTAAGCTGTAGAGAAGCGGTGATGCAGTCGACACAAAAGCGACCTAAATGGCAAGATGTCGCAGAACGGTGGCAGCTGGTGGAGACCAAGCTGCTCGATGCGATGCTGGAAAGAATGGAGACGCCAGGTGCCGTACCCACCACTTTTGATGGTGCAGGTTGGCTCTAATGGCGTTAAGATGTTGACTGCAGAGACGAGCACACTTAGAGTGGGTGACTGCAACAATTGCTGCAATGGCTGCCTCGTGGGATGGTGCTTAAAACACTGGAAAAACTCTTAGAGCTCCACATAAAAGAGAAGGCGTGCATGACCATGGGAAATCAGTGGAGACAGCGCTGCACTCCCTGACAGCCACCAGCAGGAATACGCTATGTGCGTATTTCTAGACATCGCTGGCGCATTCAACAATTTGTCGCCGGAAATTATAATGCGAAACCTGTTGAGCTACAGAAGAGTCAGTACCGAGTGGGGAACCACATCAATAACATGGGCGGCGCATAGAGACACGCCGCAAGGTGGAGTCTTATATTCTCCGCTATGGAACTAAGTGGTAGACGGACTACTTAAGAAATTTCAAAGGAAAGCTCCTAAGATAACTGCTGACCGCATAAGCTTAATTATCACAAGCAAATGTCCATCGACTTTCAGCTCCATCATGGACTACACATTAAAAGAGGTACTAGGATGGGCCAAAAAAGCCGGACTTAGTATCAACGCGGACAAGACAGACCGCATTCTCTTTACCAAGAGATACATGGTACCGCAATGAAACCCGCCAAAGGTGAACGGTATACCGCTAACATTGAAGAAACACGTTAAATATCTTGGAGTGGTTCTGGATAACAAGCTGAAATGGAAACTTAATGTAGAGGAAAAGGAGAAAAAGCAACAGTCGCACTCTATGCAACACAAAAGATGCTGAGCAGTACATGAGGTCTTTCACCACAACTGATACACTTCAGTTGTGCAATGATCCTACGGGGTCCTGGTATGGTGGCTAGCAACTGAGAAATCCACATACCTTAAGCTTATGGAGAGGACCCAACGGCAGACACTTGTCTGTATAACGGGGACATTGAAAGTGCAGAAAGTATAGATATCTCCTTAGAGTCGATATACAGCGATCTGAAAAAAACCGCCTGGGCTGCAGCTGATAGGAAGTGGAATAAAACAACTGGCTGTAGAATCTCTAACATTTTGTGCAAAACGCGTTAAGAAAAACTCACGCACTTCCCACTGCAGACTAATAGTAGGAGTACTGACTGGTCATTGCCCGGCAGCTCTCGCTAAAAAACAAGGAATAACAATAGGTGAAAGCTGCCGCAAATCCAAGGAGCTATGATTTTCTGAAACTATGGAACACTTGATTTGCAGCTGTCCAGCATTCGTTCAACAAAGATTCAAACACCTCAACGCGTATTTGCTCGCATCACTGGATGAAGCGTCCAAACATACTCCAAATGCGCTATTGTCATTTGCAAAGCGTATTCAATTTTTAGAGGACTACAAAGCTTCTTAACGATCTCCAGTTTCCGGCACCACTAAGGTCCAACTTTGGTCTCTGTGACCCTACCACGGTGGTTGACCGGTTCAACCTAACCTAACCTAAGAATAAGTAAGCCTACAGATCCAAATAGTGATGCAAAAAACCAAAATTCTAGCTTTGAAGAAAAAATTGCACAAAAAATAGCTTTCTTTAAAATGGGCATATCGTTATAAGAAAAATCATTTCAATCTTTTATAACTTCTTTAAAAAAAAATATTATGTACTTATGACAAGTAGGTAATTGTCTGACCATTTTAAATAGATAAACATTCTTAATTTCATTGAATAATGTTCGGATTTATTATACCCTTGCAAAAGGGTATTATAGTATTTTTTCTCAATATTTCAAAACCAAACAAATCTAGTATTATAAACTGACCAACCTGATTAAGTTTAATCACAATCGGACTACTATATCATTTAGCTTTCATAGGAACAATCGATCGGAAACTGCTTGTAAGAAAAACTTTTTTGTTTTTCTGGATATCGAAATCAAACTTAGATGTAGACATACGGCTTGTACAATCTGAACAAGTTTGATCAAAATCGGAGCACTAAACAATATAGCTTCCACGCAGAACTTTTTTAATTTTCAAGATATCAGAATCAAACTCACCATATCGATATAGAAATATGTTTCGAAATATCTGAAGAAGTGTGACTAAAATCTGACCACTATATCAAATAGCTGCCATAGAAACAACCTTTCGGGTATTCAAAATGTTCTTAGAATACCATTGTAAGGATATATACTATATAGCTTCGGCGTGCCGAAGATAGCCGTTTCTTTCTTGTTTCCAACCAGTTTTTTTAAATTTTTTCCCGGAAGCAGCGACCAATTTTAATAATTTTAACGAAATATGTTAACATGTTATAAGACATGCATGCTTTGCTTTTTTGATGCAAATCGCCCCCGATACAAAATCATCACAACACAATATGCATTTGCTTGACTTACAATTTGAGATGGTTTAACTCTGTTGCATCGATCCCAAAAGATATATTTTAATTGAATTGCCTTCATTGAGGAAACAAGGGAGAAATAATCTGGGCAAATTCAGTTGCGATGGTATAAACTATATATGTATCAATTATTGGTGATCAATAACTAATAACAATAATAATTCCCATGAAAACATCGGCAAAAAAGTAATTTTGACATCTTCATTTATCGGTTCGCCAAGAAACATGTACCAAAACATTTGGGCTCTATCGTAAAACATTTTGAAAAATCATCCGGAGTGATTACGATGACATGCAATTCCAATTGGATTGAAATGCCGGGCAATGATATAAATAAGTCATCAAATTATTCCGAGCTTGGCATTAAGTGCTATCAGACATATTCATTTTCGCTCCGGTTAAAAAAATCTATAAAAGAGCAAATCAATACCCAAAACCTCAAAAGAGCGATAAAAGCACGCTATATTTAATTAATTTATTATTCATCTTAAAAGTGTGTTATGCTTGTTGCCGCAGCCTAATTATTAACACCTAAAATGACGACTATGCAGACAAACCCATACAAAACAAATATGCAAATTGAACAAAATATTTTGGAAAAGCAACGATGGCGATGTGCGTAGCAGATCCACAGATCGCCATCCTCCAAACAACGGTTTAAAGAAGCTACTACCAAACCCACTAAGGCTCTATGAATATGCCTAGCACTGGCACATAGTACAGCTATCGTCAATGAGCACAAAACATCCGTTGTGGAGACAGTCTTTCCTATAAGAAACTATAAGCGATAAAAACAGAGTCAGCACATTTGCTTCTTACCTAAGAAATGTATTCCAGCGGAACATTGCTACTAATTCATTTGTACTACCGTACAAATTTGTTCCCAAACTGATACCAACCGATCTGAATTTCGGCCTAATGAAATAAAAATCATAAAAGAGCAACTTAAGTCAAAAAAGTCTTAAGGCTGCGATCTAATAACTCCAAAAATGATCAACGAACTTCCGAGCTGCGCCATTTGCCCAATCTGCAAACTTTTTAACGTGATCACACGACTTGGCTATTTTTTAAGGAAATTAAAAAAAAATTTATCATAACTATAATACCGAAACTAGGAAAAGCTTATACAATGCCATCATCTTACAGACCACCTATCGTGTATGTGAAAACTGTTTGAAAAATGCTTTCTGATGCGCATAATCCCCTACCTGAGGGCACACAACATTATCCCGGTTAATCAATTTGGCTTCCGAGAAAAACATGTAACTATCGAGCAAGTGAGAAGTATTACATCAAAAATACTTACTGCATTCGAAAAGCGGTAATACTTCAGTGCGATATTCCGTGATGTTTTTCAAGCTTTTGATCGAGGCTGGCTCGACGGTCTTATGCATAAAATAAAATCGATCCTTCCCGAGTACACTCATAAGTTACTCGAATCTTATCTCCACGATCGAGTATTTGTTGTGAGATGCAATGTTACTTCGTCTGACGACCACATTATAATAGCCAGAGTTCCTCAAGGCCGCATATTGGGGCCAACCTTGTACATCCTATACATTCCAAATAAAGCAACAGCACAACTTGCTACTCACCTGATAATTATGGAAAAGTGGTCATCAGATTGGCGTATTAAAGTAAAAGAACAAAAGTGCAAACCTGTAACTTTTACTCTTAACAGGCAAAACTGCCTTTCGGTAATGTTGCATAACACGTAGATTCCCCCTTGCTGCGCTTCTGACTTGGCGGAGACACATAGAAGCTAAGAAAACGCACCTGATAAAAAAGGTCAATAGCCAACATTGAATTATGATTGCTCCTTCTCCACTTTGTCTGGACTACAAGGACCTTCTCTACAATTTCACATTAAAACCAATCTGGACCTATGGCTCCCAGCTATGTGAAAACGCAACCAGCAGCAACATTAGCATTTTACAGCGAGTACAATCCAAGATCCTCAGCACTTTCACCGGGTCACCATTGTACGTTCGGAACGAGAACATTTATAATGATCTCAACCATCTATTTATATATCTCAACTATCTATTTAAAATATATTTGCACCCAAATCACCTTGCAAAATGTTTAGCACGGGCTTGCAACCAATCCCGTCTAGAACGCAATGACCTTCCAGACCAGCAAGAACCTACAAGGCCCTGTAATTTCAGTCAATATGACTATAGTTAAGTTAGTAATTAATATTTGAGAAACTTCTTGTTAGTCTCCTCGAAGAAAATTCAAAAAATAAAATAAATTAAAAAATAAAAATACATATTTTTCATCATATATTATTGTGCGCATATTTAAGACCAAAATAAAAGAATTTATTGATGCTACAATAGACAACGATACAATTTTTGGTTATTTTTTTATAAAAAAAATTCTTGCATCCGAACTTCTTAGAGTCGATTTATATGTAAAATAGGTCGGTGAATTCAAAAAAAAAATTTTTTTAAAAATGTTTCCGAAAATAGCTCGATTTCTTACTTTTAAAAAAGGTAGCTTTGGTAAATTAAAAAAACTGAGAGCATAGCTTAGTGATACTAAATGTGTTTATCTTTTTTTATTATTATTCATTTAAAAGTTATTACGGATTAAAATGAAAATTTTGCCTACTAATAAGCCTATTTAAAAAAAAAATATTTCTTGCGAAATTTTTTTTCAACAACTCAAATTTTGGTTTGTTGTATCACTATATATATTTACTAATTGTAAAAACCATAAAAAATGTTTTTAATTATCTGTCGACAAATGCAGAAGTTATTGTGTGAAATTCGCTTTTTAGGTGTAAATTGGTATAAAACAACGACAACCTATTAAAAACTATTGTATTCTGAATATTTTGCAGACATTTCGTGAGCTAAAAAAAAAAATATTGAACGGTTTGTAAAATGACACTCTGCGTTTAAGTACACAATTTTTTTGCGATAACGGTGCAGTTGAATTCTTTTTGATGCATTTGCGTCTCCAATTTAAAATGGACAGTTCAGCATTTTTTTTATAAAGATACATTAATAAGGCTTCGGACAAGTTTGTTTGTATCGTTTGTTAAAATCTCTGAATAAATGGCCAAGTTCAAGCCATGTATAGTCAACATACCCATCAGATTTGGTCGTTTAAGGCCACGCGCAAGTCAATGCATGCATGTGACGTTCAACTGTTTTTTTCTTCCTCAGCATATAAAATAAATCTCAATGCGAAGAAACGATTTTGAGTAGTGTGTTTCCATTGATGGATGCGTCGGAAGCGTTTGCCAATCACATCGAAATTGGCTTGACGCACGTTCAAGGACTATGCTATTTGTATAGGCTGTTAGGTATGGGACATGGGCTGTTAGGTATGGGAAAAAGTCGAGTTTGGAATGAACGCGGAGTATGTCAACTTGTTTTTTGTCAGAATTTGGCGATTTTGCGTTGCTGTTATTTTATTGCGTCTGTTAACGCATTACCGCGAACGAACCAAATAGTAAGTACCAATTTAAATAATTCATATTAATTCATTTAATCGTTTCTTTCTTCATGCAGTTGGGTCAAAATTAGTGTGGTCTGACGAGGCAACAGCATATTTGTTGGACTTGTGGGAAGAAAACATTGAAGGGCTAGGGGAGTATACCCATATATGTATATATGGAAATGGCCCAGAAAATGGAAGTTTATGGACCAACTGGGAATGAGGTGCAAAACAAAATAGAAAATTTTACAAAAAAAAAAAAAATATAGGTACAGTATAGGATACGCTTAACTAATAATTTAATATTTATAAATACATTTTTACAGAAAGGAACAAACTAAAGTTGGGCCATCAGGCGGAGCCCCTTCAAACTAGGAGCACTATGGACGCATAAGCCAGATATTGACAACATCAAAAACTGTAAGTATGAAGTGGATGATGGTGGAAAGCGTTGGTAACTAAGAACCGGTCAAATATAGTTTTTACTAACTTACATACGTTATATTTATATTTTAGACTGGTCTCCAATTCTTTCCAGATTATGAAAATTTACCCAGATTTGTCCATGCAGTCGACTTCTCAGCCGAAGCGTCGACATGCAAACACGCTCGAAAGGGTTATAGGTTAGGTTAGGTTATACCGGTTGATCACCAAATGATAATCCTTAGTGTTGCCGGATATTGCGGTCGTTATTGATAAATTTGCTCCTGAAGAGTTTTAATGCATTTGGCAAACGCCAGTAGTGTGTTCTCCCAACACTGTTTAGCCACTTCTTTTAGTGATGTAAACCAATGTGAATTGAGATGTTTTGCTCTTTGTACTGCGAGTGCTGGGCAACTGCATATAAGATGTTCCAGTGTTTCAGCAACTCGTGGAACTTTGCACTTTCGACAGCTGTCCTCTGTAGTAATGCCTAGTCTTTTGGCATGGACTGCCGCCAGGCAATGTCCCGTTAGTACTCCTATCATTAGTCTGCAGTCTTTCCTGGGAAGTTGCAGTTGAAAGTGATTGAGCTTTTTGGTTCGAGTCTTGCACATTATTTTGGATTTTCTGCAGCTGGCTGTGTTGTTCCATCGTACATCAGCTTCTGCCCAGGCGGTTTTCTCTAGTTCGCTGTACAGCGACCGTAGTGAGATTTCTACGCTTTCTGTGTTTTCGTGTTGTAGCCCGACTCCTTCTTTCGCAAGACAGTCTGCCATTTCGTTACCGTCAATGCCCCAGTGGCTGGAAATCCAGTTAATGTGAACTGTTCTAGCAATGCTTAGTTCATCTAGTGCCTCCCTGCTTGCCAGAACATTTCTGGAGTCGATAGCAGATAACTGCAAAGATTATATTGCCGCTTGACTATCCACGAAAATGATTATACGTGTATGTACTCAGTGTAGCTCTTGAGCCATTTCCGCTGCTTTCCGTATTGCGAAAACTTCCGCCTGGAATTTGCTGCAGTAGTCAGGCAGTTTGTACCGCAGCCTATTTTCTGGCTCTGCACAGTACACCGCCGCTCCGACTCCTGAGTCTATTTTTGAACCGTCTGTGAATATGTGATGACCTGTTGGTCCATCCCTGAACTCCAATTAGTTCTGGGGGTTATGTTGTCCGTGCTACTTTGCATCTCACTGCCAACCGAACTATGTCCAAAGCCTTATGGTATCATGTTCCCAGTTGCACAGAGTCGTTGTGCTGTCGTCCGTGCAACTAGGCGTGCTTGGATCCAGAGGGTTGACGCACATTATTGTTTCTAGTTCCTTAGTTCGAGTGGACCTCAAAGCCCCAGTAATGCAGACAAGTGCCTGCCGTTGGGTCCGTTCCATTAGCTTTAGGTGGCTTTTTCAGTTGCTTGCCACCATACAAGGACGCCGAAGAGTAGGATCGGTCGCACAACTGAAATGTAGATCCAATGCATCAGACGTGGTGAAAGGCCCCAAGTTCGCTTAGCATCTTTTGCGATGCATAGAGCGCGACTGTTGCTTTTTTCACCCGTTCTTCAACATTGGGTCTCCATGTAAGTTTGCTATCCAAAACTACTCCTAGATATTTAGTCTATTTCTTGATTGTAATTGGTATTTCATTCGGTGTTAAGAAGTTATTGTTTCTCGGACATTCTTACAGCCCGAGAAGTGTGCACCAAGAAGGGCACATATAGCTTCGCGACTGTTTTCCGTCCATCTTCCGTCGTCTGTTTTAAGCTGACTCTGTACGGTTGGCTGGCTCGTGAGCAGCTTCCGGAGTCTAGCGGTTTCTGTGACCTTCTTTATGCCGGATCAGAAGATTCTCCATGCGTCTCTATTGGCTTTTCGAACTTCTTTCCTGAAATTGCTTGATCTTGTATTCGTCCCAGATAATCTCTTCTTCCGCTAGTTTTGCAATCTTGAAGGTTTCCTGGATGTCTTTTCTTTGTTCATTAAGCTTAGGAGTCCACCAAGGTGGCTTGGTGCTCCTTTTGCTTTTTGAGGGTGTACATGAGACATAGGAGGCAGACATCAGATGATCAGTGATCGCCTCCAGGGACCTATCTATATCTTCTTCTGATGAGATTGTGGGTGGTGCGGATAGTTTCCTCTATAGTGTTTCTGCGAACTTGACCCAATTTGTATTCCGAGGGTTCCTGTATACACTTCACGGAGGAGTAAAGTTAAATAGACATTTAAATTTAATGTACCTGTGATCTTAGAACGAGGACTCTCCACTCCACCACTTGTGCACCCATTTCAGTTGTTAGTGGTAGATCTAGAATGTTGGATGTTGGTCCCACATATGTGGGTACCTCTCCAACGTTAGCTAATCTTAAGTTAGATTGTAGAAGGAAATTTAAGAGAGTCTTACCCCTGTCGTTGATGTCCAGACTGCCCCACACGGAGTGATGTGCGTTGGCGTCTGTTCCTCAACTAGCCACTGTAGCTCATCGGGTGAAGCCTCCCAGTCGTGCACCATGTAGCAGGATGCTAGTAGCAGTGGCTCGTCATTGTGGCCCTCTAGCGGCACGACAGTGAGATCAACCGTGCTGTAATTAGTCATTAGGTAAGAATATATGCCTTTTCTTACTAGGACGGCTGTTCTGATTCTACTTACTGTGGTCGGGTAGAAAGTGGTGTAGTTTGCTGACTTTAGCCCAGATACTTTGTTACCCGACGCCAACCATGGTTCCTGGACTTGAGCCACATCAGCGGACCCTTACTCCAGGGTAAAAAGGAGTTCCGCCGACGCTAGCTTGCTTTAATGCAAGTTGTTTTGGAGGACCTTCTGCTGCATTGCTGATTGAATCCTCCAGTCTCAACGGTTCGACCGCAAGCGTCGTTTCGCCATCGTTCGTCCTTGGTGTAGGGACATGATCCGCTCCAGTGGCTTCCTCTATGTCCATGCCGTGGGCAGCTTCCACCATAGTTTCTATGCCGAGGCCTTGCTCCACCTCACCGGCCTCCAATGTATTTTTGTTGGCGTCCTCCGGGTGGCGCTTCTTGAGGCTTAGGTATACACTGCTCACACCCCACGCCATCTTCCCGAATCTGGGGTATAGCATATCCTTGGCCTCCCTGCTGATTTGCAGGACCATGTGCTGGCCCCTGCTATCGGGCTTCGCGACATGAAGAACCTGCCAGTCAGCGGTTGGACATCAGGGCTCTGCCACCTCAAAAGTCGTAGCCCCTGGTCTAGGGGCACGACCCGTGGAAACAGCACCTTCGCCTTTGGCACGGAAGGAATACGCGTTCTTTCCACTACCTATAGCTTAGCACCCTCCCATGGATCGGCCATGGTGGCTACGGTGTCAGTGACCCACTTCAAGGTAAGGTCGTTCCGACAACTTAGAATCTTGATCCCATTGAGCCAACCTGCACCACCGAACGTGGTGGGTGCGGCATCGGGAGTATTCATCCGTTTCATCATTGCGTCCATTAACTTGGTCTCTGCCACTCTCCACTGCTCTGGCAACATTTTGCCGTTGGGATCATTCTTGTCTATGAGGACTACGACTAAATGTCGTCTCGTCTCGTCGCTAGCAGACTCCATCGGCTTTCGTGTTGGTCGGGGCCGTGTGCCAGCGGACACCTCGACTCTGGCGGTTTCTGTTGAGCGCTGACGTTTTGCGGCCAGTCGCTCCTCCACAACGTTGACATATTGATTGCTGGACGCCTTTATACTGGCTTTCTCAGCAAAATGTTTTCGACCCTTTTTAATCTTCTGTTCGGTCCACAGCAGCTTGCTCCTCTCCTCAAGGGTGTGGTCGCCGCCACTATTGAGCCGAGCTCTGATTTTTAGAGCCGCCTTGTATTGGGCCTTCGCTTTCATGCCCTCTTTCGTTCGTTTGGGCCCGGCCTTACTAGAGGTTCCGGTACCCTCACGAACGGGAGATAACAGAAGCTTTGCTTCGATCTCTTCCACCATGTGAGTCGCAGTCCGAGTCTGTATCGACTACGGAACTGCCTCTTCACAGCTTGGCCTCACATTTTGTGTTCGTTCTTGTTGTGACTTTTTTGTGGCAGTAGCGTTACAACCACAATGGCCTGCTCCAACCATGGCGGAGGTGTGACTGCTGGCGACACGCAGAGAGGATTGCTCCTCCCCGTGCCCGCCGGTGGTTGCAGTCACGCCTTCCACCGACGTTTCGGCTGATATCCCAGCCCCGGTTGATCCTTTTCTTGTGTCCAAAATAACGACCATTAGTGATTTTTCTGTCAGGAGAGTCTTTCCTTAGCGTTTTTAGCCTGTCGCCAGGCCCTTCGAACAATGGCTCAGGTCGCAGTAACTCCGACTAGCCGAAGCTGCCAGAGAATACTGTGCCATTGCCAGAGAATACTGTGCCATTGCCTTAGATAGACACTGCACTACCTTGGTTGTAGGCGCGCAAGTGACACTAGTTATTACCCGTTTACTCCGAGGTAAATACAGTGCCCATTGCCCACCGCGTGGAGGGTACAGTTCGAGGGATTTCGCCAGCCTTTATAGATTACGCCAGTGTTATATATGAAGAAGAAAAAAATTAGAAATATTGACGCAGGTTGCCGATAATATAAAGTCGTCAACTGAAGCAATGAAAACATTTCATGAGAAGGTGCTAGACGCACTTAATAATAGTAGTAATAATAATTCAGTATTAGTATTATAATAGTTATATGAATATGATGTTTATGTTAATTTATCCTTGCGGCTCCTGGACGGGATCTACTGGAGATCCTTGGTTATCCTGGCGGGAACGGGTGTTCTCGATGATGATGATGGGATACTGAAGGGAGCCTTGCTTCTACTAAGCGGGAGCTATAGGAGATCCTTGGTTATCCTGGAGAGTAGTCCTAGTAAGAACTGGTAATCCTGACTGGAAAAAAAACACTTTGATTATTTAAATCAATTTTTTTAAAATTTAATTTAAATTTTTTCTAACCTTTCTGCTTGCAACCAGATGATCAGCTGATTGCAAATGCATCCACTGCAGTAGAAACATCATTCAAGATCTATTGCGTCAGCCTGTTATCGATGACATGACGCGTGTGTGTGGAAATCGGCTATAAGGGTAAGGTTGGCTTAAGGGCTATACCTTGGCCATTTTTAAATAAATTTTAACAAACGATACCTTTTTTGACGCATAACGATCTAGGATCCAAGATCCAAGGTATGATTCATAAAACCAAAATTCTAGCTTTGGAGAAAAAATTGATCAAAGGCGCTTTCAATCCCAAGCTAGCATTCTGGACTCAGAGCCAGATATGACGAGAGACTGTTGGTTGTTTTTCTCACAGGCCACCACACAGTCAAATATCACCTTCACAAAATGCGTCGCTTCTCCAATACAGAATGCAGACTATGCTTGGAGGATGAAGAGACGACTATGTACATTCTGTGTGAATGTGTGGAGGTCGAGCCGCTACTGTTCACTTAGGGAACCTTGGCACAATAGGCACAAATCATGTGGTCGCAGTGCCGAGCAGATGAATGAGAAGTAACACTAAAACAAAAGAGAAAAAACGGCTATCTTCGGCACGCTGAAGCTATACCCTTTGTACCCTTGGTCTTCTAAAATAATTTTGAAAACAGGACCAATTCTTCCTATGGCAACTATATGTTATAGTCGCCCGATTCCAGAAAAATTGTATCAGATGTTACAGAACAAATTTCTATATCGATATGGTGATTATGGTTCTGATATCTTGAATATCAAAAAGTTTTTCATACATGCCCAATTCTTAACACACTTGATCCGAATGGCCAAATCATAATAGTACATCGATATGTCAAGTTTAGTTTTCATATCTTAAAAAACAAATTTTTGGATCGATCGTTTCTATGCCAGCTATATAAACAACATAAACAAGCATCTGTGCAAATTTTAATAGCTTAAAAATTTAGAGACTAGTTTGCTTAGAAACAGACATACGGACTTGAGAAACATGACTCAGTTTGTCTAGTTGATCAAGAAAATGACAAAAAGACAAAATTATAATACCCTGCAATAATATTATATAATAACACTTTTTATTAATATAACAATATTGTTAATATAATTCAATAACACTTGTAATTTATAGATTGAAATTAATTTTTTTATAACGATATGCCCAATTTAAAAAAAGCTATCCTCTCTGCGTGTTGCCAGCAGTCACACCTCTACCATGCTTGGAGCAGGCCATTGTGGTTGTAAAGCTACTGCCAAACAACAACAAAAACAAACAAAGAAACTCGATGTCAAGCTGTGGCATGGCAATGCCGTTATCGAATCAGACACGGATTGTGAATCGCATGGTGGAAGCATCACATCAGAGGCCGAAAGTAAGCTTCTACCCTTCCCAATTCAGGCGGGTGCCATTACCTCTCGTAGGGTCGGGCCCAAACAAACAAAGGAGGGTATGAGAGCCAAGGCCCAATATAAGGCTGCTCTGAAGATTAGAGCTCGACTCATCAGCGGCGGCGATCTCACCCCCGATGAGAGGCGCAAGCTGCTGTCGGCCGACGCAAAGATCGAGGAGGGCCGCAAGCACTTTGCCACGAAGTCTGCTATGCAGGCTTCATGTGGCAACTTTGTCAATAAGGTCGAGGAGCAACTGGCCGCCAAACGCCAGCGCTCCAAGGAGACCACTAAGGCGGATGTGCCCGTTAACAAGCGGCCTCGCCCAACTAAAAAGCCGTACAAGGCGTCTGTCAGTGACGTGGCCAAACGACATCTAGTCGTGGCGCTCATTGACAGGAGTGACCCAAATGGCAAAATATCGCCAGAGCAGTGGAAGATGGTGGAGCCGAAGAGCAGGAAACGATGTTCGAACGGATGGAGACAACAGATGCCGCACCCACCACATTTGATGGTGCAGGTTGGCTCAACGGTGTCAAAATCCTTAGCTGTCGCGATGATCTCACCCTGAAGTGGATCTCGGAGACAGTGTCTGCCATGGTCGCTCCGTGGAAAGGTGCCAAGCTAGAGGTATTGGACAGAACACTGATTCCGTCCGTACCGAAGGCACTAGTACTCTCTCCACGGGTTGTACCCAAGGAACAGGATTTGACGCTACTAAAATGGCAGAGTCCAGACGTGCCGACTGCTGATTGGCAAGTGATTCATGTGGCTAAGCCCGATAAGAAGGGCCACCACATGATCCTGCAAATTAACAAGGCAGCCCAGGATCTGTTGTATACTAGATATGAAAAGATGGCGTGGGGCGTAGGGAGTGTGTCCCTACGTCTCAAAATACGCCACCCCGAAGATAAAAATGACAACACGCTAGAAATCGATGAAGTGGAGAAAGACCTTGGCCTAGAAGCCATGGTATTAGCCGACGACGACGAGGATGAAGATGGCGACACGACGATAGTTGTCGTCCCATCGAAGCTGGAGACATCCAACAGCCATGCAGCTAAGGATACTCCAGCTCAATCCACATAAAAGTAAATTACCATCGGCAGAGCTCCTTCTAGCCCTGGAGCTAGGGCTCGCCGATGTGGGTTTAGTTCAGGAGCCTTGGTTGGCAGCGGGCGACAAGGTTTCTGGGCTTAAGTCAGCTAATTATAACGCCTTCCACGCAATGACAGTAAGTAGGGCTACGACAGCCATCCTTGTAAGGAAAGGCATCTATGCTTATTTAATGTCTAATTACAGTTCAGATGATCTTACTGTCGTGGCGCTAGAGGGCAATAAGGACAAGCCCACACTCATAGCATCCTGCTACATGGCGCACGACAGGGAAGCACCACCCGAAGAAATCGAGAGACTGGTCGCAGAGGCAAGCCTAAAGAAGCAGCCCCTTGTTGTTGGAACGGATGCGAACGCACATCACACAGTGTGGGGCTGTCCAGACATCAACGATAGAGGTGAGTCTCTCCTAACGTCCATACTACGCTATAATAAAAGAATAGAAAATATTGGTGAAGAGCCTACTTACGTGGGTTTCACTTCATCTAATATCTTAGATTTAACGCTCGTAGCAGGGATCAGTACCAAGGTAGCGCAATGGAGGGTCCTTGTAAGATCCTCCTTCTCAGACCACAAGAACATCCAATTTAATGTACAATTCGATTATACTCTTCCCCAAACAGTATTCAGAAATCCCCGGAAGACAAACTGGGAGAAGTTCTGTAAAACGATGAAGGAGAAGTCACAAACGGTACACAGAAGTATACAGAATTCCTTGAATACGCTCGTACACCACCTTACCTGTGTATACCATGTATCACGCAGACCTTATAAGAGAAAAAGGAGATCCAGACCGTCCTGGCGGACTCCAGAGCTTAGCGTAAAAAGGAAGGATGTACAAGATCTCTTCAAACTTGCCAAGCAAGCGGTAGAAGAGATCATAGGTTAGGTTAGGTTGAGCCGGTAAACCATCGTGGTGGTTACACATAGACCGAAGCTGGTCCTTAGTGATGCCGGATACTGAAGATCTTTAGGAATCTTTGTAGTCCTCTAGTATTTGAATGCGCTTTGCAAAAGACAATAGCGCATTTGGAGAATGTTCGGCCGCTTCTTCCAGTGATGCGAGCCAATACGCATTGAAGTATTTGAGCCTGTGTTGAGCGAGTGCTGGACAGCTGCAAATCAGGTGTTCCAGTGTTTCAGAAACTCCTGGCACCTTACGTTTGCGGCAGCCTTCATCTGTTGTTATTCCTAGTTTCTAAGCATGTGCTGCCAGGCAATGACCAGTTTGTACTCCTACCAGTAGTCTGCAGTCTCGTCTTAATAGGTGCAGTAGGAAGTAAATGAGTTTTTCTTGACGCGTTTTGCACATAATTTTGGATATTCTGCAGCTAGGTGTGTTTTTCCACTTCCTATCAGCTGCAGTCACTGCGATTTTCTCTAGATCGCTATATAGCGACTGTAGGGAGATATCTATAATCTCCGTATTTTCATGAGATAGCCCGACACCTTCTTTAGCCAGGCGGTCTGCCATTTCGTTTCCATCGATACCCCGGTGGCTGGGAACCCAATAGATGTGCACTGTTCTAGCAGTGCTTAGGTCATCTAATGCTTCCCTGCTTGCCAGAACATTTTTGGAACTAATGGCAGATGCCTGCAAAGATTTTATTGCCGCTTGGCTATCCACGAAAATATTAATGTGTTTGTGTGTTCGGCGGAGCTCTTGGGCTACCTCTGCAGCTTTTCGTATTGCGAAAACCTCCGCCTGGAATATGCTGCAGCAATCAGGCAGCCAAAGTTCCGGCTCTGCACAGTACACTGCTGCTCCGACTCCCGAATTCATTTTTGAGCCGTCCGTGAATATGTGGACAGCCTGTTCATCTAGTCATTTTTCCAGTTGCACAGAGTCGTTGTGCTGTCTTCTGTGCCATGAGTTGTGCTTGAATGTCCAGGGGGCTGGCGCACATTATTGTTTCTAGTGCTTTAGTTGGAGTGGACCTCAACGCCCCCGTGATGCAGACTTGTGCCTGCCGTTAGGTCCTCTCCATCAGCTTAAGGTATGTGGATTTCTCAGTGGATTGCCACCATACCAGAACGCCGTAGAGAAGGATCGGTCGCACCACTGAAATATAGATCCAATGCATCAGTCCTGGTGAAAGGCCCCAAGTATTGCACAGCATCTTTTGTGATGCATAGAGCGCGACTGTTGCTTTTTTCACCCTTTCTTCCACATTGGATCTCCAAGTCAGTTTGCTGTCCAGAACCACTCCTAGATATTTGATATGTTTCTTTGGTGTGAGCGGAATACCATTCACCTTTGGCGGGTTCCACAGCGATACCTTGTATCTCCTGTGAAGAGAATGAGGTCCGTCTTGTCCGCGTTGATACTAAGTCCGGCTTCTGTGGCCCATCCTAGTGTGTGTGTAGTGATAGAGCTGAGAGTCGATGGACATTTGCCTGTGATAATTATGCTTATGCCATTAGCATATGCAGTTATCTTAGGGGCTTTCCTGTGAAATTTTTTCAATAGTCCGTCTACCACTAGATTCCATAGCAACGGTGATAGGACTCCGCCTTGCGGCGTGGCTCTATGCGCCGCCCTTGTTATGGATGTGGTTCCCCACTCCGCACTGACTCTTCTGCAGCTCAACAGATTGTGTATCCATGAGTCTATTGCAGAGTGGGATGCTGTTGCTCTTAGACTTCGCATTATTGTTTCCGTCGACACATTGTTGAATGCGCCAGAGATGTCTAGAAATACGCCCATTGCGTATTCTTAATGGTGGAGTGCTTTTTCAATGGTGGCTACCAGGGAGTGTAGCGCTGTCTCCACTGATTTCCCTTTTGTATATGCATGTTGATTTGGCTCCATGATTATGCATGCATTCTTTTTTATGTGAAGCTCTAGAAGTTTTTCCAGTGTTTTCAGCAGAAAAGAGGTGAGGCTTATCGGTCTGTAGTCTTTCGGCTGCACGTGACTACACTTGCCTGCATTGGGCAAGAACACGACCCGTGCAGTCCTCCAGGTCACAGGAACGTAGCCATACCTTTAGACATGCTTCAAACAGAGGATGTAGCCATGGGATAATCCGGTTTTTGGTCATCTGTAGCGTGGAAATATTCCGTCCAATCCAATAACCCGCGAACGAATCTATGGCCCACTGGATTTTCTTCGGGTTGACTATGTCTGAGGGTATATCTGTTTGTGTTGTTGTTTCGAATATGTCTGGTTCAGTAACTTCTGTGCAGCTAGGGAAGTGCGTATCCACAAGAGTGCATATCGCTTCCCTACTGCTTTCCGTCCATCTTCCATCATCTGTTTTCAGCTGACTCTGTATGGGTGGCTGGCTTGAGAGCAGCTTCCGGAGTCTCGCCGTTTCTGTGACCTTCTCTATGCCGGAGCAGAAGGTTCTCCAAGAGTCCCGTTTTGCTTTCCGAACTTCTTTCTTGAAGTCACGGAGTAGTATTTTGTATTCATTCCATATGATCTCTTCTTCCGCTTGTTTGGCAAGTATGAAGAGATCTTGTACATCCTTCCTTTTTACGCTGAGCTCTGGAGTCCACCAGGGCGGTCTGGTTCTCCTTTTGCTCTTAGAAGGTCCGCATGATACATGGTATGCACAGGTAAGGTGGTGTACGAGCGTTTTCAAGAACTGCTCTATATCCTCCTTTGATGTGATTGTTGGCACCGTTTGTAACTTCTCCTCCATCGTTTTACAGAATTTCTCCCAGTTTGTGTTCTTGTGATTTCTGAATACTGTTTGGGGAAGAGTATAATCGAATTGTACATTAAATTGGATGTACCTGTGGTCTAAGATGGAAGGTCTCTCAAGGACCCTCCATTCCGTTACCTTGGTACTGATCCCTGGTACGAGTGTTAAATCTAAGATATTAGATGAAGTGGAACCCACGTAAGTAGGCTATTATCACCAATATTTTTTATTCTTAAATTATATTGTGGTATGAACGTTATAAGAGACTCACCTCTGTCATTGTTGTCTGGACTGCCCCACACTGTGTGATGTGCGTTGGCGTCCGTTCCGACAACAAGTGGCTGCTTCTTTAGG
The DNA here is from genome assembly GCA_035043045.1 of Hirtodrosophila alboralis. Taxonomy (NCBI): domain Eukaryota; kingdom Metazoa; phylum Arthropoda; class Insecta; order Diptera; family Drosophilidae; genus Hirtodrosophila; species Hirtodrosophila alboralis. Next base: position 35,028 of record JAWNNH010000025.1, read on the forward strand.
CTTGTCTCCGCGACCAGTCTCTCGATTTATTCAGGTGGTGCTACCCTGTCGGGCGCCATGTAGCAGGATGCTATGAGCGTGGGCTTGTCCTTGTTGCCCTCTAGCGCCACGACAGCAAAATCATATGAGCTGTAATAAGACATTAATGAAGAAGGATGGCTGTCGTAGCCCTACTTACTGTCATTGCGTGGAAGGCGTTATAATTAGCTGACTTAAGCCCAGAAACCTTGTCGCTAAAGCCACATCGGCGAGCCCTTGCTCCAGGGCTAGAAGGAGCTCTGCCGATGGTAATTTACTTTTATCTAGATTGAGCTGGAGTATCCTTAGCTGCATGGCTGTTGGATGTCTCCAGCTCCGATGGGACGACAACTATCGTCGTGTCGCCATCTTCATCCTCGTCGTCGGCGGCTAACACCATGGCTTCCAGGCCAAGGTCTTTCTCCACTTCGTCGATTTCTAGTGTGTTGTCGTTTTTGTCTTCGGGGTGGCGTGTTTTGAGACGTAGGTACACGCTTCCTAAGCCCAACGTCATCTTTTCATATCTGGTATACAACAGATCCTCGGCTGCCTTGTTAATTTGCAGGATCATGTGCTGGCCCTTCTAGTCGGGCTTAGCCACATGAATCACTTGCCAATCAGCAGTCGGCACGTCTGGACTCTGCCATTTTAGTAGCTTCAAATCCTGTTCCTTGGGTACAACCCGTGGAAAGAGTACTTTTGCCTTCGGTACGGACGGAATCAGTGTTCTGTCCAATACCTCTAGCTTGGCACCTTTCCACGGAGCGACCATGGCAGACACTGTCTCCGAGACCCACTTCAGGGTGAGATCATCGCGACAGCTAAGGATTTTGACACCGTTGAGTCAACCTGCACCATCAAATGTGGTGGGTGCGGCATCTGTTGTCTCCATCCGTTCGAACATCGCTTCCAGCAGCTTCGCCTCCACCATCTTCCACTGCTCTGGCGATATTTTGCCATTTGGGTCACTCCTGTCAATGAGCGCCACGACTAGATGTCGTTTGGCCACGTCACTCACAGACTCCTTGAACGGCTTTTTAGTTGGGCGAGGCCGCTTGTTAACGGGCACATCCGCCTTAGTGGTCTCCTTGGAGCGCTGGCGTTTGGCGGCCAGTTGCTCCTCGACCTTATTGGCAAAGTTGTCACATGAAGCCTGCATAGCAGACTTCGTGGCAAAGTGCTTGCGGCCCTCCTCGATCTTTGCGTCGGCCGACAGCAGCTTGCGCCTCTCATCGGGGGTGAGATCGCCGCCGCTGATGAGTCGAGCTCTAATCTTCAGAGCAGCCTTATATTGGGCCTTGGCTCTCATACCCTCCTTTGTTTGTTTGGGCCCGACCCTACGAGAGGTAATGGCACCCGCCTGAATTGGGAAGAGTAGAAGCTTACTTTCGGCCTCTGATGTGATGCTTCCACCATGCGATTCACAATCCGTGTCTGATTCGATAACGGCATTGCCACGCCACAGCTTGACATCGAGTTTCTTTGTTTGTTTTTGTTGTTGTTTGGCAGTAGCTTTACAACCACAATGGCCTGCTCCAACCATGGTAGAGGTGTGACTGCTGGCGACACGTAGAGAGGATTGCTCCTCCCCGTGCCCGCCGGTGGTAGCAGTCACGCTTGCCACCGACGTTTGGGCTGACATCCCAGCCCGAGTTGCGTCCATCTTGTCGACCTCCATTTTGATTATATTTCTTCAGGGAATCACCCCTAGCGTTTTTTTAGAGATCATATGAAATGAATACAAAATACTACTCCGTGACTTCAAGAAGGAAGTTCGGAAAGCAAAACGGGACTCTTGGAGAACCTTCTGCTCCGGCATAGAGAAGGTCACAGAAACGGCGAGACTCCGGAAGCTGCACTCAAGCCAGCCACCCATACAGAGTCAGCTGAAAACAGATGATGGAAGATGGACGGAAAGCAGTAGGGAAGCGATATGTGCTCTTGTGGATACGCACTTTCCTGGCTGCACAGAAGTTACTGAACCAGACATATTCGAAACAACAACACAAACAGATATACCCTCAGACATAGTCAACCCGAAGAAAATCCAGTGGGCCATAGATTCGTTCGCGGGTTATTGGATTGGACGGAATATTTCCACGCTACAGATGACCAAAAACCGGATTATCCCATGGCTACATCCTCTGTTTGAAGCATGTCTAAAGGTATGGCTACGTTCCTGTGACCTGGAGGACTGCACGGGTCGTGTTCTTGCCCAATGCAGGCAAGTGTAGTCACGTGCAGCCGAAAGACTACAGACCGATAAACCTCACCTCTTTTCTGCTGAAATCACTGGAAAAACTTCTAGAGCTTCACATAAAAAAGAATGCATGCATAATCATGGAGCCAAATCAACATGCATATACAAAAGGGAAATCAGTGGAGACAGCGCTACACTCCCGAGAAGTCACCATTGAAAAAGCACTCCACCATCAAGAATATGCAATGGGCGTATTTCTAGACATCTCTGGCGCATTCAACAATGTGTCGACGGAAACAATAATGCGAAGCCTCGACTCATGGATTCACAATCTGTTGAGCTGCAGAAGAGTCAGTGCGGAGTGGGGAACCACATCCATAACAAGGGCGGCGCATAGAGCCACGCCGCAAGGCGGAGTCCTATCACCGTTTCTATGGAACCTAGTGGTAGGCGGACTATTGAAAAAATTTCACAGGAAAGCCCCTAAGATAACTGCATATGCTGATGACATAAGCATAATTATCACAGGCAAATGTCCATCGACTCTCAGCTCTATCATGGACTACACATTAAAAGTGATACTAGGATGGGCCACAGAAGCCGAACTTAGTATCAACGCGGACAAGACGGACCTCATTCTCTTCACAGGAGATACAAGGTATCGCTGTGGAACCCGCCAAAGGTGAACGGTATTCCGCTCACATCAAGGAAACATATTAAATATCTAGGAGTGGTTCTGGACAGCAAACTGTTTTGGAGACCCAATGTGGAAGAAAGGGTGAAAAAAGCAACAGTCGCGCTCTATGCATCACAAAAGATGCTGAGCAATACTTGGGGTCTTTCACCAGGGCTGATGCATTGGATCTATATTTCAGTGGTGCGACCGATCCTTCTCTACGGCGTTCTGGTATGGTGGCAATCCACTGAGAAATCCACATACCTTAAGCTGATGGAGAGGACCCAACGGCAGGCACTAGTCTGCATCACGGGGCGTTGAGGTTCCCTCCAACTAAAACACTAGAAACAATAATGTGAGTCAACCCCCTGGACATTCAAGCACAACTTATGGCACAGAAGACAGCACAACGACTCTGTGCAACTGGAAAAATGCCACTCCAAGGCTTTGGACACTGCTCGATTGGCAGAGAGACGCAGAGTAGCTCGGACTACGTAACTTCTCTGACCAATTTCAAAAGTACAACAACGCTAATAGGACCGGACGACTGGCGTTTGGGACTTGATGAACAGGCTGTCCACATATTCACGGACGGCTCAAAAATGGATTCGGGAGTCGTATCAGCACTGTACTGAGCAGAGCCGGAACTTAGGCTGCCGTTCAAGCTGCCTGATTACTGCAGCATATTCCAGGCGGAGGTTTTTGCAATACGGAAAGCTGCAGAGGTAGCCCAAGAGCTCCACCGAACACACAAACACATTAATATTTTCGTGATTAGCCAAGCGGCAATAAAATCTTTGCAGGCATCTGCCATTAGTTCCAAAAATGTTCTGGCAAGCAGGGAAGCATTAGATGACCTAAGCACTGCTAGAACAGTGCACATCTATTGGGTTCCCAGCCACCGGGGTATCGATGGAAACGAAATGGCAGACCGCCTGGCTAAAGAAGGTGTCGGGCTATCTCATGAAAATACGGAGATTATAGATATTTCCTTACAGTCGCTATATAGTGACCTAGAGAAAATCGCATGGCTGCAGCTGATAGGAAGTGGAAAAACACACCTAGCTGCAGAATATCCAAAATTATGTGCAAAACGCGTCAAGAAAAACTCACTCACTTCCTACTGCAGCTATTAAGACGACTGCAGACTACTGGTAGAAGTACTAACTGGTTATTGTCTGGCAGCAGCACATGCCGCAAATGTAAGGTGCGAGGAGTTTCTGAAACACTGGAACACCTGATTTGCAGCTGTCCAGCACTCGCTCAACACAGGCTCAAATACTTCATTGCGTATTGGCTCGCATCACTGGAAGAAGCGGCCAAACATTTTCGAAATGTGCTTTTGTCTTTTGCAAAGAGCATTTAAATACTAGAGGACTACAAAGTTTCCTAAGATCTTCAGTATCCGGCATCACTAAGGACCAGCTTCGATCTATATGTAACCACCACGATGGTTTACCGGCTCAACCTAACCTAACCTATTTGGATCTGTAGGCTTACCAATTCTTAAATACTTGAATAAAAAAAAATAAATAAATGATTTATAAATATCAGTCGACAAATATAAATGTTTTCTGTGTGAAAAATTCCATTGTAGGGAGACTATGATATTTTTAAAACTCTGCAAAATTCAAAAAAAATAAAAAATAGAAACCATTAACTGAACCCTTAGATCGTAACGAGTCTGACAAGGTATCGTTCACGATTGAGAGAGGCAAGGTAACGCTCTCCCATTGCAATCGACTCCGAAAATTAAATAAAAAGAAAAAAGGTTTTAGTGAAAGAAAATTTTTTTGTTAGTTTCCATTTGTACTTACCAATTAAAGCGATTTGTTTGATATAGTGTTTATATGGATGATATCGACAATTCAGTTGGCTTTAGAAAGATTTAATATTGTTTTGGATGTGCCGATGCTTTTCTTACAATGTAGTTTTATGAAGTCTGTTGTTCAGTACCTGGAATATGACGTGAGAGCGGGAGAAATTAGAAACTAATTTTGTTCAACGCTACAATATATAGTTTTCTGAAGCTTGTTGAAGAAATTAGGCCAAATTCTCGCAGAATTCTTGCCCTAAGCTGCTTGCCCTCGTCTCAATCTGTCACCACAGGAAGACAATTCATTGGCTTAGTTTCATACTTCTGTAAGCTTGTGCCTAGTTTTTTTAAATAATAAAAGCAGTGTGCATTTGCATTCTGCACACGTGGACATAACAGGAAAGTTGAGTGTAAAAGTGATATTAAGTAGTATACTGTTGTTCAGATCGATGCTTTAATAATTCGATTAATTGTATCATACTTTAAAGTTGAGTACTGAGAACTGTGTGAAGGATGTAAAATCTGTTATTTCTATATTTTAGGTGCTGACCTGTATTATTGCTGACCAGGGCAGGTGTTTCGCTAGTTCGCGAAAGACTAAAACTAAATCTTATTGCAATAATAGCGAGCCATGCAAATGGTTAAGTATAATGTGTTATGTGCACGCATAAGAATTTAAAGTTCAATGGTCATGTTGGTGATAAGTGACATTGTGTGTGGCGGACAGTTGATTTAGTGACAGATCATAGCACTGCAGGTGCATAGCGTCGCAGAGTAGTGGCAAGAATGCAATAACTGTGGTATTATAAATCTGATACTCATATAGGCGAGTTTGGGTAGAAGAGTACAAGCTATTGATGTGTGAAAGTCAAATTGTTGGTGCAATTTGCAACATGTGAGACGATGAGTCCTTGTGGGACGAAAATGTTATCCGTCATTGAGAGACGATGAGTCCTTGTGGGACGAAATGTTATCCGTCTTTGAGAGGCGATGAGTCCTTGTCGGATGATGTATTATCCGTCTATGAGAGACGATGAGTCCAAGTGGGACGATGTGTTATGAGTCTTTGAAAGACGATGAGTCCTTGTAGGGCGAAAATGATATCTGTCTTTGAGAGACGATGAGTTCTTGTAGAACGAAAATAATATCCGTCTTTGAGAGACGATGAGTCCATGAGGGACGATGTGTTATCCGTCTGTGAGAGACGATGAGTTCAGTTGGAACGACGCTGGGTTGAGCGAAAAGAAATATGATTTTGTGATTATATAGTTGCAAAATCAATGAGTGGTATTTGAGAAAATAATTTATTTTATAATATTTTTGGCAATGTAACTTAAGAAAAACAGAATTTAATATTGAATTAAGATAATTTGGAATAGTTGGACAATAATGAGGAAAAATACGTAATTACTAGATGTGAGGAAAAAAAAATTTGTAAAAATAGACGTTTTAGTTTTAAATAATAGATTAAATGTTCTGTGAGAGAAGAATAAGAGTGACTAAAGTAAGCTATAGCTGAACGTAGTCCCCAGGGTTGTTATGTGTGGTTTTTGACCGTTGAGATGTGATTGAGAAATGCAAGTCACTTGAAGACTAGTCAGTAAAGGAAGCACAAGGGAAATTCGATAACTAGCATAGTTTGCAAAGTTTTACGTAAAAGCAACAATGAAACAGAATAATATTAACAATAATAATCTGACATATGTATGTATGCATTTGGTTATTCTATAAATATTTTTGCGTACCAGCTGGAGCATAAGAACGTACTCTTTCACATGACAGACATTAAAACTGCGCGACTGAATTAATGATATTGCTCATGTATTGCCTCAATGGTTACGGGTAGTACTGCGGTCAATTTAGCTTAATTAATTAATTATGTTGCCTTTTGGTTAACAGTGTCGAATAACTACATTAAAACAATGATCAATATTCTATTAACATAATTTGGAGTTACTTTAAAATTTTTTGCGTATGTTACGGTTTCAATGAATGTTAGAATCTCTGTTTATTTGTAGGCCGGGTGGGTTAGTGACATTGTTACTTTGTGTTTTGTTTTTATTTATTTTGAAGTGAAGGCGGCCATCGCGCTCCGGGTAGGCTAGTGTATACTTCACCGTTCCCAATAAAATAAAATAGGAAACAACAATCTTATTTTTGAGTTCAGCAGTAGCAGCATAGTTTTCAATGAAATTCAAATATCCGTTAAGTGCCTTTACATTATTGTCGATCTTAATAGCTAACAACTGATAACAAGGTGACAAGCGTCTCTTGCACCTGTTACAGATGCTGTTACTTACATATATATATTTATATTCTTTACTTTTTATTCACGCTTACAATTTATTACTATATTTAAATGACAACAAGAGCATGTGTAAGGGTCTGGATGGCCGTGTCGTATCGTTACTATGAGCAGAGTGAGACAAATAAAGCTGCAGTTTAACGTAGTTCTTAGAGTTGTTAAAGAAGGATTTGCCCGTAAAACGCGTGTGGTCTTAGTTTTAAAAATTGAAGTGGCAATTGAAAAAGCAGAGAAGAACTGAAGAGACAACACAGGAAATTCGTTAATTGTGCACAGTTCTAGTTAAGACGATCATAGTTAATATTAACAACTACAGACAGACAATTAAAATTTAAAACTTTTAATGTTATATAAGCATGCATTTTTTCCGGGCAATTTGCATTTGTATGAATGTGTTTAATTAGATCATGAACCTCTCTCTTTCTCTGTCGGTCTTTACAAAGGTGAGTGCGAATAAAATAGCGATTTTCGCACCTCTGCGTACCATGTATGCATGTATCTGGTGGCGGCGGCGTCGACAAAATAGTTATCGATTGTATTGTTCATCTATGTATATATTAAACTCTTTAAACTAAATAAGTAGATTGGCATGGCCTGAGTTCGAAGCCATCCAATTGTATTATGTTAACGAAGCAGGCTTAATGCAGCGACATATTTTTTGTTAATGTGCAATGCAGCCAGTCCAATGATTTTCTCGATAGCAATAGTTGGACACGTGCACATGACTACAGTGAGTGCGGTGCACATGACTCGTTGAAGCTAACTGCATTTTCTTATGGCAGTAGTCTTCTAGGGCCACCATACACGCGCAACACAACAGGCAATATGTCTGACTGTCATACAGTATAATCGTTTAATGGTTTCGGAATCAAAAACCTACGATTTGCCAAAGAATTTAAAACAGGTTCAGAGAGCCTGCGTAGCTTTGGTAAACGTTTTGTTTAGATGTGTAGTGGCTGCTATACAAACTCAATTTCAAATTATTTTGTCCGTTAATCTAATATTCAAATTTAAATTTTAACTGTCGCGTATCTGCTTGCTTACGCAGTGCGGCTGTTATCTGTTATTTACGTTATCTTTAATTCACGTTTCTGTTATCAACAGCACTGTTAGCGAGAGCTTTGGTTAGCGAGAGTATTCTTAGCGAGAGCATTCTTAGCGAGAGCTTTGCTAGAGAGAGATAGAGAGATTGCATTTGTATGTTATGGTATGCGTGCGCAAACAACGGATTAAAAAGGAATGAACGATCAGATCAGGCCATAACCCCGTTGCTTTGAGCAAGCGCGTGGTTTTAAAAGCTTTCATGTTGGTATTTAATTCCAATTGTGCAGAAGCGGAGCTTTCATTTACATTTGAACCGTGGTTGTAAAAAAACCAAATTGAAGCCTGTGTAATTAATTATAATTTTTAAAGTAAAAGTACAGTCTTACAAATATAAGTTCTTGCATAAGACTTTTGTATATTTAATATAAATTGAATTTTAGTGCAAATTGCTTAATAAAATTACACCTATCAGTGAACAATTGTCGCGCTAAGCGCGTATTCAACTTTGCATCAGGGGTGCTCCCCCAAGGTAAATATCTGCCACTTTTATAAGTGTGCTCGATAAGTGAATTTTATTAACAGAGTAGTCGCAGTTGCGCACCACAGTGTTCTGATCTTCGAGTCTAATAGTGAGATTCCGGAAGGCAGTGAGGCAAATTGAGACGCCGTGAGGCGCGTGAGTCTCTTTGAGGCGCACCAAGGTGCAAACGAGGAAATCACACGCTAGTGGAAAACAGCCCTTATATTTTTCTTTGGCGCAGCGTTCCCGCTGTCCGCCTCGGATCGAAGCGCTTTATAAAGCGAGCCACGAGATCCAGCATGAACATGAGTCGGTATTTTGTTTTGTGAGCAGTTGCCATTCGCTTGCGCACAGTGTGCTGAAATTCAGTAAAATTGTATTCATGCTTTGAAAATTTATTTTTTTGTGAAATTTATATTTGAATTTAAAAACCGCTTCACGGTCACCAAATCTAAAAATAATAATTTTGATAATTTTGTAATTTTTATAATTTTGTAATTTAAAGTAATAATGAAGTCTGTGTAAGCAAAGCGAAAGGAAACCCTTATAAAATATTAAAATTTGGCGAATATATATATATATATATATATGATTACTTATAAAATTTTGTAACTTTTTAAATAATAGCGATCTTGTTCGACGTGTACATTGGGCCCAACGTCCGCTTCGATTGAATTTATGGTATGATAAAGCTACGAGCACAGTGAGTTACAGAGTATAAATATATTTATGTATATGCCATCTTTTTATATATAATTTTGTTGTGAGGAAGATAAATTTCGAAATGCTTACTAGAATTATTAGAGGTAAAAATTGTATTATTTAAATAATGTCATAAAAATATGACTAGTTTTGTAATTTCGCTTATACATATATATGTGGGATTCTTAGAAAATACAGAGGCAGCAAAAACTACACGCAGTGGTCGGCAGTTTTAGAGCTCGGAATGTAGTTTTGTAGTAGTGCAGCTTTGCGTCACGAAGGGTCATGCGACGAGCATTGCGAAAGAACAAATCACTTGCTGATACAATTTCATTGTGATCGCATTGCTAGTTGAAGAGAATATTTGAGTTGAATTAAGTTAAATTGCGTCGATGTACTGAGTTGATATTAAGAGCCAGATCCGATCTTTATAATAATAATATAAGTACCTATAAGTGTCTTAATATTATAAAAGTATTTGAGTTTAAATAAACAACATTTTATAATAACTCTACAAATGGGGGCTCAACCGGGATCGGATCAAAAATAAAACAATATCAACTTAATAACAATTGATGTGAAGGTGCCGTAAAGCTGGAAAAAAAAAAAAAAAAATAATAATAATAATATTGTTTAATTGTTGAAACAATATTGCGTTGCAAGCATAGCAGCAGTTGAAGTGCGAGCGAGAGAGATAGAGGCGACGAAAAGGCACACAAAGAAAACGTTGCGTGTGTGTATGTCGAGAGACGACAGACAGACGGCGGCGGCAACGAGACGAGTTGTTAATACAGCAGCAGTTCGAACTCAAAGAGGTGGTTTTTCTGTGTGTATGCTGAGAGGCACCGTTACTTCTGTGCCTGTACCCTGCAATATTGTTTTCTAAGAAGTGGCAAGCGACTGGTGTGCGCAGAAGGCGGCAGCAGCGACGATCGACGTAGCAGCAGAGCACATAGAGACAGCGGCGTTTGTGAGCAGAGACGAAGAGTTGAAAGCTGGTGTTCGGCGCAAAAGAGCAACGAAACGGCGAGTGAGAGTGACGCATTGACGCATTGACGACAAGTTGGTCGGGTAAGCTTCGGGTTGTAGCTACGCTGAGCGAGCAACGAGCATGTGTGTTGGCATCGGCAAGTGGTGAATCTTGTGCGTGTGCATACACATTTTCGGCAACAGAAGCAAGAAGAAGAGCGTCGTCACGGGCCGTGGCATAAGGCAAATATTTAAGTTGCATGCGCATTAACGCTGTTTATTAATTTGATTTACATATTTTCTTACCTTAGAAGTTAAGTTAAGAAATTTGCTCAATTAGCCAAAATAAGTCGAGTTTGTAGTGGAAATTAATTAAAAGTAATTCTTGTAAGATGGATCGCAGCGAAATACTTAGCCTAAATGTTGAAGAGTTGCGTGAGAAGCTGGCAGCGTTGCAGCTGACTACTGAGGGACGCAAGGCTGAATTACAAGCAAGACTGCTCGAACACTGTGTTGTAGAGAATGAAAATGAGGAACCAGCTAACGAATCTTTAGGCCACAGGCAAAATACTGAGCAAACTAGATCGTGGTTTACTCTCAAAGATGTAGAAGGCAGTGTATCAAAATTCGATGGGGCAAATTCGGCTGATATCGATCAATGGATTAGCGAGTTGAAAGAGTGTGCAATTACAGTGCAGTGGACCCAATTGCAGTTATTTGTGTATGCAAAACAGTTGCTTGAGGGTGCTGCTAAACTGTATATTCGCAGTCAGCCGGGTATAAATATTTGGGAAATGTTAAAAAGCGTTTTAACTGAAGAGTTTAGAGTCAAATTATCATCAGCAGAAATTCATAAACGCTTGAGTAAACGGCAGCAGAAAAAAGGTGAGACGTTGCAGGAATATTTGTACGCGCTTATGGACATAGCAAAATCTATAGATCTGGAAGACGAAAGTTTAATAGAGTATTTTGTTGAAGGTATTCCAGATACTAGAATGAATAAATCGCTGTTGTACCAAGCCAGAACAATTGGTCAGTTAAAAAATCAGATGGAAGCATACCAAAAAGCTCGTGGTCCGTACGCGACAGTGAATAAAAGGGAGTCGGTATGTAGAAACGCAGAATCTGATTGTAACAAGGAGTGGAAAACTGAAAAGGCTCGCAAATGTTTTAAATGTGGTGACGCGACACACCTTGCGAGGGATTGCAACAAAAAAGAGTTCGCTTGTTTTAAATGTGGTAAGCCAGGACACAGAGCAGTACAATGTCAAGCTATAGACCAGTCTAAAGCAGAAAAATCAACAAATATTGTGCAAGTAGAAAAGTCTGTTAGCAAGTCGTCAAGCACGTTTACTGTTTCGGGCCTAGAGTTAAAAGATGTAATTTGTGGTGAGGTAGTATTCAAAGGGCTCGTTGATACTGGTGCAGATTTGTGTCTCATGCGTAGAAGCATTTTTTTCAAGTTGGGAAGTCGTCAATTAACTGGATGTGCAAAAAGTTTAATAGGAATTGGAGAAAATCAAGTTTTGACTTTTGGTAGCTTCGTAATTTCTGTTAAAATTGATGACATACAAATGAAAGTAGAGTTTCATGTCGTTCCAGATGAAGACATGGGATTTGAAGCAATTCTTGGTATGACTATCTTGAACCAAGTAAATATGCAGATAACCAAAGAGAGTACCACATTAGTGCGTATAGTTGAAAACGAAGTAGCTCGCGTAGATGACAGGATAGTTAGTGTTGGAAATAGTACCTGTGCAGATCTGTTGAGAGAATTTCAGAGCATGTGTATGTTGACTCTAGACAATAGCGCAAAGATAAGTGAGAATGAGTTGTCGCATTTGACTGAGATGTATAAATCAGAGGTTCAACAGCTTATATGTTCTTATAAGCCAAAAAGAAATCCACGTGCTCCAATTGAAATGAAAATCGTGTTAACAGATGAGTTGCCAGTGTACCAACATCCGAGACGCATAGCTGTATGCGATCAGAAAATTGTTGACGAGCAAGTGGAAGAGTGGCTAGATCAGAAAATTATTAGACCAAGTATGTCCGAGTACGCTGCTCCAGTTGTATTAGTTGCGAAGAAAAATGGCAAAAAGCAGTTGTGTTGTGATTACCTGAAATTGAATGAAAAGGTGATTCGTGATAATTTCCCAATGCTGCAAATGGATTCTTTTTAGAAAAGTTGCAGGGCGCGTCAGTTTTCACCACTTTGGATTTGACCAACGGATTTTTCCATGTGCCGGTTGAATCAGGTTCACAAAAATATACATCGTTTGTGACACAAAACGGGCAGTATGAGTTTTTATATGTTCCTTTAGGAATATCAAACTCGCCGGCTGTGTTCACAAGATTCATAATGGCAGTTATGCGAGGTTTAATTTAGAATGGTGACGCAGTTGTTTATATGGATGACGTAATTATTCCAAGCAGTAGTATTCAAGACGGTTTACTAAAGTTAAAACGAGTGCTTAGCGTTGCACAGGAAAATGGACTGCGTATCAATTGGTCGAAGTGCCAACTTTTGCAAGAAAGAGTACATTTTTTGGGTTACATAGTGTACAAGGGGAGCATAACGCCAAGTGACGAAAAAACGCAAGCTGTAGCTAACTTTCCCGTACCTAAAGATAAGAAAGCTATTCAGCGCTTTTTAGTTTTGACGTCATATTTTCGAAAGTTTGTAGAAGGCTACTCAGTAATAGCTAAGCCGTTGTCCGATATTTTGCGCAAGGACTCAAAGTTTGAATTTAAAGAATTGCAGCATATCGCGTTGTACATCGCTTAAGAGAAGCACAAATGATGGATGAGTGGACCAAGGTTGTGCGTCGTACTGTTCAGGATAAGGGATATGAAGATTTTTATATTGAAAATCAGATTTTGTTTAAAGATCCAAATCGTGAACTTATTATAGTTCCTAGTCAAATGGAGAGCGGGTTAATTCAAGTTTCACATAAACAAGGACACTTTTCTGCAAAGAAAACAGAAGATCTTGTTTAGAAACAGTATTACATTCCCAAGTTGAAAGGAAAAGTTGCTCGTATTGTTGAAAAGTGTGTTGAGTGCATCGTAATGAATGCTAAAGCTGGAAAGAAAGATGGATTCTTGACGCCGATAGATAAAGGGGATAAGCCATTGTGTACTTATCATCACATAGATCACGTAGGACCAATGGAGTTGACAAATAAGCGCTACAATCACATATTTGTTGTTGTTGATGGGTTCTCAAAGTTTGTTTGGTTGTACCCAACTCGCAGCACTGGAACTGAAGGAGTAATAAGTTGCTTGCAGAGGCAGGCTGATCTGTTTGGTAATCCGAATCGCATTGTTTCTGACAGAGGTACTGCGTTTACTTCGCACATATTTAGAGAGTATTGTGAAGTACGGGCATAGTGCATTTACTGATAACCACTGGAGTGCCACGCGGAAATGGACAAGTTGATAGAATGCATAAAATAGTTGTACCTATGCTAAGTTAAGCCATGAGAGTCCTGGAAATTGGTATAAACACGTAGACAGAGTGCAGCAGATTATTAACAATACCGCACCACGTAGCACAAAAGTTTCGCCATTTAGCATTTTAACAGGTCTCGAAATGCGTATACCAGATAATTTAGAGTTGACTGAATTGATAAAGGAATGCTTGATTGATGAATTGGAAGACCATCGTAATACTGTGCGTCAACAGGCCAGCGAGAATATTGGAAAAATGCAAGTCGAAAATAAGAGGGAATTTGACGCAAACAGGAAAAATAATCGTAACTATAAAAAAAATGACTTAGTTGCTATTAAGCGTACTCAGTATGGAACAGGATTGAAGTTGAAGGGTAAATATTTAGGGCCATATAAAGTGGTAAAATTAAAGAAGCATGGCAGGTATGATGACGAGAAAGTTGGTATTGGTGAAGGACCTTGCAAAACTTCGACAGAAGCTGAATTTATGAAAGTTTGGGATTCCTCCGGGTCGAAGGACACGTCAGGACAGCCGAATGTGGGATTCTTAGAAAATACAGAGGCAGCAAAAACTACACGCAGTGGTCGGCAGTTTTAGAGCTCGGAATGTAGTTTTGTAGTAGTGCAGCTTTGCGTCACGAAGGGTCATGCGACGAGCATTGCGAAAGAACAAATCACTTGCTGATAGAATTTCGTTGTGATCGCATTGCTAGTTGAAGAGAATATTTGAGTTGAATTAAGTTAAATTGCGTCGATGTACTGAGTTGATATTAAGAGCCAGATCCGATCTTTATAATAATAATATAAGTACCTATAAGTGTCTTAATATTATAAAAGTATTTGAGTTTAAATAAACAATATTTTATAATAACTCTACATATATAAATTTGTATAATCATGAAACTATTTGAAATAATTATATGATATTGAACATGATGTTTTAGTGTTCTAATTCGGTCTGTCAGATACCCATGTTAATTGCTTACAAATCCTGAAAATTGTTTAGCGTCTGCAAAAGGGATGAGCAATAATATTTATCTTGCTTATCATGGTAGGGAGGGTAGAGACAAGAGAGACAACTTCACCTTAGTTCTCTCTTACAAGTAAACCCGCAATTGTTTAATTTAGTGTCCGGTCGGCACATCAACAAGCAATAGTATTAACGTAAATTATTCTGATCCGTTTTGAAAGTGGTCATTTTTGTTGGAATTGATTGTTTTTTTGTTTATATACCGCGCACTTATTCAATGTGTAGGTGGTGCAGTGCAGGCGGGTGAGGAAGAACCCCGACAAGTCCGACGAGCTAGAGACCGTGCATAGCAAGAAGTGCGCACTCCCGATCCCAAATGCACACCGGCCGACTACGATCATTCATCTTCGATACATTTTGGCGACCTATCGTGCTATTTGTAGGATAGTTGGATGGTTGTAGTCCAATGTGTCATTGGAGCCTTAAAGTTTCTCTTTAAGCATACTAATACACATTGACGACCCAACCGACGAGCAGTAAACCGCTCACCACGTACGTGGGGTACAACGTTTGGCCCGAGCAAGAAGCCGTCCACCACATATTTGGCGCCCAACGTGGGGCCCGAACTAGGAGCTAGTAGGAACCCTTGTAAACTCTAAGTTTGCCTAAGCACAGTTTACACCTTGTGCATGGGGGACCCTATCCTTTTACATCCAAAATTTTCAATTATTTTTGTATCAATAATCTGTTAGTTCATACTAATTTTAAAACCCGTTGCTGAGAGCTGATCCTCAAGTGTAGGAATGTGCGATTGTAATTCGGACATTTCTGGATTAGTCGACCACAATTGAATTCGTGTCTTCGTCAGTAGCGTGGATTGTTTAGAAAAGTGAACTAATAGAACCCAACTTTGGTTCCAGTGTTTTTAAGAACTGCTTTGAATTACAACATTCTGGAAATATTTCGGTTGTTGTCCAGTCGTTCTTGGGAAATAGATTCCACTACCTGCAATATTTAAACTCAAACAATCCGGTTTTACTTGCAGATTTGTAAGCGTTAACATGTGGGAAAATGACAGATTATTCATATTGAAATATATATATTGTATAAAATTTTCAATTTAGATTTTTTAGAATCTTAATTTATATAAGCTTCCGCAATCATTCACTATGGCAGTGAGACGTAGTACGGAAAGCATAGCTGCTGCAATAAATGCGCAGGATCCATTTTGTAACATTTGCCACGAGCAACTTCAGCCAGAACAATTAATTTTTTACTACATCTTGTCAACACAGATTCCATGACTCTTGTATTAATGAATTACTAAAAACATCGGCATTTTGTCCCTTGTGTAAGTCTGTCTGTAATCCAGGCCAGCTTATATTTGCGAATAATACACTTGCAGCAGAGCTACGATCTTTTGACAACGTGACAGTAGAAGAATCGCAATCTCAGAATGCACAACTCTCTCAAGAGATACCGGCTTCTAGAGGTAGTCGAAGAGGGTGCAAATCAGGCAGAAGCCGAGGCGCAACTCCAAAGAGAGTCATGCAAACTAGATCGATGAATCGCAATTATAGAGAACATGTTAATAGTCGTGTGTCTCTTGATAGTATAGGAAATAAGTCCTTGGATAATGATCCAAGTGCTGAAACAGTAAGCTATATTAACTCTGCACTACAGGCTCAGCAAAGATCTTTAGCTTACTACTTTTATTAAATCGTCCATTGAACAAACACTGCAGTAGACCCATACGTCCAACCGAAGAGCCATGTGCCAATGGAATCCCCAGTGGAGTTCAAAACTCTGACAACCTGCTTGATTTTGGTTCAAACAGTCCCAGAATTAGCAATCAATCGAATTCTCGATTATCCTCAGAAAAAATAGCTAGCATTATGCAAAGCTGGAGAGTTAAATTTGATGGTTCAAAAGATTCTATTCATATAAAAGAATTTTTATATCGTATTCGTGCCTTAACGGTTCAAAACCTTAACAGCGAATATCGACTCCTTTGTGACAATTTACACTTACTTTTCTCAGGAAAAGCAAATGATTGGTTTTGGAATTTCCATAGGAAAAACCCACAATTTACCTGGCAGTCATTTTGTACAGAATTTCGCCGTAGATTCGACGAAGTCAAAGATGATTTCGACGTGTGGGAATTGATTAGGAAACGACGTCAAAGAGAGCAAGAAACTTTTGATGACTTTCAATCATCCATTGAAAGTTTAGTTAGTCAACTATCTCATGAAGTAAGTGAAGCTAAACTTGTGGACATATTGAAGCGTAATGCGAAAACAGCGCTTAGATATGAACTTTTGCATTTGAAATTAGAAACGCGATCGGAATTAAGAGAGGAAGTGAAAAAGCATGAATATTTCTGTAGAGAAACTAACTTGTTAGCAACTCGTCCGAAATTTGGTCGTAACAATGTGAGTGAGATTTTAGAAGACGATGTAGTAGAGGAGAGTATCTCCGAATTACATAAGAAGAGAATGGTATGTTGGAACTGCGATAATTCGGGTCACCGATTTGACGATTGCCTAGGAGACCGGCGCATATTTTGCTATGGATGTGGCGCTAAAAATATCTTTAAGCCCAAATGTAGCAAGTGCAACCCCTTGGGAAACTCGAAGCGGGATGCGCAGACCAACACCACTCCGACGCATCCCTCAAACTTATAAACAATTTACCAACTAGCCAATTGTCTAGTAGTTCAGACCAGACAATTAGCACTGCTGGTAATCCACCAGCCCATAAACTCCACAATTGCTTAGTTAGGGAAGCGGAAACGCAAACAGATTTCATAGATAGAAACTCACCACTACATGTCCGATTAAAACACTATCTTGACACCCGTAAAAGAATTTTTGGAAGCGTTGAGCTTTTAAATTTTGTAGGTAAGCCCAAGCGCTCAACAATTCCAATAAGGAATTTTTGGAAAGACATTAAGAGATTTCGCAAAAAGCTTGTACAATCAGTAATTTTAAGTACTGATAATCGCTTATACACTGAATTAAAACTCGAAGAACACAGTTATGTAGCCTTGCTTGACTCAGGAGCGACAATTAGTTGTCTTGGGGGTTCTGCAGCTAAGTCGTTCTTAAGACATCCCAAAGTGCACAAATGCTCTGGCGTGATTCGCACAGCAAATAATGCAACCTGTCCAGTAGTAGGTAAGCTTGTCCTAAAAGTTTAGTTCCCCGAACAAGAGCACAACGTTGAATTCTTTATTATACCAGATTTAAAACAAGATGTCTATTTAGGCATACATTTTTGGGAGGATTTTGGACTTTTATCACATTTGATATGTCCAGCAAATACAATTAATGAATTAGATACTGGCAATAACTGAGATCTACAGGAAGCAGCAAAAATGCATTCGTTCAGCGTAGAAGAAAAGATTCGATTAAATTTAATCATTTCAAACTTTCCTTCATATGAAAAAGAAGGATTAGGACTTACTAATTTAATCGAACATCATATTGAAATGGATAAGGTAACTCCTGTCAAACAAAGACACTGGGCTGTTTCACCAGCTATCGAGAAATTAATGTTTGAGGAAGTAGAAAAAATGCTTGCATTAGATATTATCGAAGAATCAAACAGTCCGTGGAGCAGCAACTGCGTTCTTGTGCGAAAAGGAGAGAAAAATAGGCTTTGTCTAGATTCTCGCATTATAAATAAGTATACGCGAAAAGATGCGTACCCTTTTCCCCATATCGATGGTATACTTAGTAGGTTACCTCCGGCTAAATATATTACAGGCCACGATATGAAGCACGCATTTTGGCAAATACCCTTAGAGGAAAAGTCTCGCCAATACACTGCGTTCGCCGTGCCAAATCGACCTTTATTTCAAATCAAAATAATGCCGTTTGGACTATGCAACGCACCACAAACTCTGTGTAGATTGATGGAACACGTGATACCAGCACATTTGCGGACCCGTGTATTTGTCTACTTAGATGATTTGCTTTTACTTTCAGAGGATTTTGATTCTCAAATGTTGCTCTTGCAAGAAGTTGCATTGCACTTGCGTAAATCAAACCTTACAATCAATATCGCAAAGTCAAAATTTTGCATGCGTGAGATTAAATATCTTGGATTTGTCATTGGATATGGACAGTTGAAAACTGATCTCAGCCAAATACAAGCAATTAATGATTTTCCTGTACCAAAGAGCGTAAAACAATTGCGACGCTTTCTTGGACTCTCAGGATGGTACCGAAGGTTCGTAAACAATTATGCTTCAGTCAGCTTTCCACTCACAGAGCTCTTGAAGAAAAATAAAGTTCTGCGTTGGAATGCTGATGCTGATTTGGCTTTTAATGACTTGAAATCACGTTTAACTTCCGCTCCAGTTTTGGCTACGCCAGACTTTGCGAAACCATTTATGCTCATATGCGACGCCAGCACCACTGGTATCGGCTGTGTTTTAGCCCAGTTAAACGATGAAGGGGAAGAAGCTACGATAGCATACATGTCAGAGAAACTGACTAAAGCTCAAAGAAACTACTGTGTGACCGATCTTGAATGTTTAGCCGTACTTAGGGGCATTCAAAAATTCAGGGCATACAGGACAGGATTTCGAGGTCATTACCGACCATGCATCCTTGCAATGGCTTATCAGACAGAAAGATCTTAGAGAACGGCAAGGTAGATGGGTGATTAAATTGCAGGGATTTAAATTTAAAGTTTCACATTGCAGCGGAGCACAAAATGTTGTCGCCGATGCCTTATCAAGACAAAATGAAACAGAGATTGAAGAATTCGAAGAACACGGACCCATAGTTGACTTGTCCTCAGCTGAATTTAAATCTCTAGAATATACTGAATTGATAGACAAAATTCGTTCTAATCAAGCGAAACTTCCTGACTTACAGATTATCGACGATTTTGTGTATAAAAGAACCGAAACAGCAACAGAAGATGCCGTTGAGGAGAAACAATCGTGGAAGCTCTGGATACCTACAGCTCTCACTTCAGAAGTCATAGCTAGAGCACACGATCCTCCAAACGCAGCTCACAGCGGACTCGGAAAAACAATTGAAAAGCTTAGGAGATATTTATTATGGCCTCAAATGATTGCTCAAATTCGTAAATACATTCTCAATTGTGATATTTGTCGCCAAACTAAAAGCCCTAATATTGTGTTAAGGCCACCCATGGGAAAGCCGATGACGGCAGAACGCCCATTTCAGAAGTTCTACTTAGATCTGTTAGGACCCTATCCTCGTTCGAAGAACGGGAACATAGGTCTCTTGATGGTAGTTGACCATCACACAAAATTTCACTTTATGTGAACACTCAGAAAGTTTACTTCTAACCGAATCATGGAGTATTTAGAAAACTCATTATTTTGTACATTTGGAGTGCCAGAAACTGTTCTTACGGACAACGGTTCACTGTTCGTTTCTAGTGCTTTCAAAGCATTTCTTACGCGATATGGAATTGCCCATTTCTGTACGGCCATATACTCGCCACAAGCAAATGCCAGTGAAAGAGTAAATAGATCTGTACTAGCGGCGATTCAAGCATATATCGGAAAAGACCATTCAAATTGGGATAATAAACTGCATGCAATTGGCGCAGCCTTAAGAGCAAGCGTATACAAAAGCACCGGTTATTCACCCTATTTTCTGTCTTTTGGTCAAAACATGATGTTACATGGCAAAGACTATAACTTGTTAAGACGATTACAATTGCTGACAGATGATACCAGTATAGAAAGACCATCTGCTATGCAAGTAATTCGGCAACTAGCTAAAGAAAATATTTCTCAGGCACATGAGAGAAATGCCAAAGTATATAATCTACGGAGTAGAAATATAAACCTTAAAGTGGGCGCTAAAGTCTTCGCTCGCAATTTTTGTCAGAGCAACGCACTTAAGAAATTTAGTTCCAAGCTAGCACCTGTTTTTAAACCAGCCGTGGTTGTGAGAAAAGTTAGTCATGCATATTATCAATCAGCGGATGAGCTTAATAAAAATATTGGTATCTATCATCTTAAAGACATTCAAGTAAATAAACAAATGTAGCCTTTTCAGTTCATGTCCCGTTTTCATACAAACGATGCATAAACTGTGGTGTAGTGGCTGCTATACAAACTCAATTTCAAATTATTTTGTCCGTTAATCTAATATTCAAATTTAAATTTTTTAATTACGCAGTGCGGCTGTTATCTGTTATTTACGTTATCTTTAATTCACGTTTCTGTTATCAACAGCACTGTAAGCGAGAGCTGTGGTTAGCGAGAGTATTCTTAGCGAGAGCATTCTTAGCGAGAGCTTTGCTAGAGAGAGATAGAGAGAGAAAGAGCACTGCAATTATTGCATTCGTATGTTATGGTATGCGTGCGCAAACAACGGATTAAAAAGCATGAACGATCATATCAGGCCATAACCCCGCTGCTTTGAGCAAGCGCGTGGTTTTAAAAGCTTTCATGTTGGTATTTAATTCCAATTGTGCAGAAGCGGAGCTTTCATTTGCATTTGAACCGTGGTTGTAAAAAAACCAAATTGAAGCCTGTGTAATTAATTATAATTTTTAAAGTAAAAGTACAGTCTTGCAAATATAAGTTCTTGCATAAGACTTTTGTATATTTAACATAAATTAAATTTTAGTGCAAATTGCTTAATAAAATTACACCTACCAGTGAACAATTGTCGCGCTAAGCGCGTATTCAACTTTGCATCAGGGGTGCTCCCCCCAAGGTAAATATCTTTTATAAGTGTGCTCGATAAGTGAATTTTTTTTGTGAATTTTATTAACAGAGTAGTCGCAGTTGCGCACCACAGTGTTCTGATCTTCGAGTCTAATAGTGAGATTCCGGAAGGCAGTGAGGCAAATTGAGACGCCGTGAGGCGCGTGAGTCTCTTTGAGGCGCACCAAGGTGCAAACGCTGTCCGCCTCGGATCGAAGCGCTTTATAAAGCGAGCCACGAGATCCAGCATGAACGAGAGTCGGTATTTTGTTTTGTGAGCAGTTGCCATTCGCTTGCGCCCAGTGTGCTGAAATTCAGTAAAATTGTATTCATGCTTTGAAAATTAATTTTTTTGTGAAATTTATAATTGAATTTAAAAACCGCTTCACGGTCACCAAATCTAAAACTAATAATTTTGATAATTTTGTAATTTTTATAATTTTGTAATTTTAATAATTTTGTAATTTAAAGTAATAATGAAGTCTGTGTAAGCAAGCGATAGGAAACCCTCTACAAAATATTAAAATTTGGCGAATATATATATATATATATGATTACTTATAAAATTTTGTAACTTTTTAAATAATAGCCCAACGTCCGCTTCGATTGAATTTATGGTATGATAAAGCTACGAGCACAGTGAGTTACAGAGTATAAATATATTTATGTATATGCCATCTTTTTATATATAATTTTGTTGTGAGGAAGATAAATTTCGAAATGCTTACTAGAATTACTAGAGGTAAAAAATTGTAATGTTTAAATAACGTCATAAAAATATGACTAGTTTTGTAATTTCGCTTATATATATAAATTTGTATAATCATGAAACTTTTTGAAATAATTATATGATATTGAACATGATGTTTTAGTGTTCTAATTCGGTCTGTCAGATACCCATGTTAATTGCTTACAAATCCTGAAAATTGTTTAGCGTCTGCAAAAGGGATGAGCAATAATATTTATCTTGCTTATCATGGTAGGGAGGGTAAAGACAAGAGAGACAACTTCACCTTAGTTCTCTCTTACAAGTAAACCCGCAATTGTTTAATTTAGTGTCCGGTCGGCACATCCCCACACAATAGTATTAACGTAAATTATTCTGATCCGTTTTGAAAGTGGTCATTTTTGTTGGAATTGATTTTTTTTTTTGTTTATAAACCGCGCACTTATTCAATGTGTAGGTGCTGCAGTGCAGGCGGGTGAGGAAGAACCCCGACCAATCCGACGAGCTAGAGACCGTGTATAGCAAGAAGTGCGCACTCCCGATCCCAAATGCACACCGGCCGACTACGATCATTCATCTTCGAAACATTTTGGCGACCTATCGTGCTAGTTGTAGGATAGTTGGATGGTTGTAGTCCAATGTGTCATTGGAGCCTTAAAGTTTCTCTTTAAGCATACTAATACACATTGACGACCCAACCGACGAGCAGTAAACCGCTCACCACGTACGTGGGGTACAACGTTTGGCCCGAGCAAGAAGCCGTCCACCACAGATGGGAGTTCTTATTTAGTTTTCTATTGAGAACCACTCCCAGATATTTGACCCTGTTGGATAGCTGCGCGGGGTACCTCCGATGATGAGATTTCCTATGTCGACGATATACCGTTTAGAGAAAGAAACTAAAATGGTTTTCTGAGGGCTTATGTTTAGCCCTACGCCAAGACACCAGTCGAGCGTCTAGTGTTGATGAGATGTACCGTTGGATCGGCATAGCTTCTATCCACGCGATAGTGTAGCAATTGATTTTTCTGTGGGACAGGGCCCTTGATTTTGATTGATAGACGGTGTTATTGAAAGCTACTTCGATGCTTAAGAAAGAGCGTAGGGCACTTTCTTTTGCTTAGAAATTTGTCTCTAGTTTGCCGACAAAATTATGGAGAGCGACCTCCGTCGATCAACCAGAACCTTATGGTAAAGGGGAGTGGAATCATGCAGTTTACATCTGACATGTAGGTCAACCAGTCTCTCCTGAACTGCTATCGGCTTTGGCCCTATTAAGGAGTCTTCGAACCTCTCGTCGTTGGTAAGTAAGATTCTAGTTCCACCAAGGAACCTTACGGTTGACTTTGTGGGAGCTACGAACAGTGTTTTCCTGATAAAAGGATAATAGCACGTCTTGAAGTTGATCCGCAGTCAGTTCAATTTCACAAATGGAATTAAGAACGACGTTGAGAAGATGAGACTTCAATGCAACTGAGGCTCTACAGAGATCCCAATTGGTTCTCTTTGGATTGTAAGATATTTTTTAAATCTCACCCTGCACTGGTAGATCAAACCAAAAGTGTTGATGGTCAGACAACGTGGCTTCATAAGTAACTCGCCATTTAAAGAAATGATCGGGCGTTAAGTTGCTAACTGGAATTAGGTCAAGAACATCTTCCCTGATGGCATTGATAAAGGTGGACTTGCACCCAATATTTGAGCTATGCAAATGACTTCTCATAAAATATTCCCTGCTGGACCTCAATCGGCGGCACATCGGCTATGTCGCCCGGAAAGTAAGGGGACGCTACCACTACCTTCCGGCCGCTATGTGTTGTCGTTGCTTCGATGGTTGAAGCTACTATATCCCTGGAAAAAAAATTGGTGAGTGGATGGCAGCACGTGTTACCATCCTGGCAACCTCCCTATTTAATATATAAATATATCTATATACTTACCAGTGGTCACTGACTCTCACGTTCTAAATCTAAGCCCTAGCAGGCACTAATAAATATATTCAGTTTGATTCTGAAACCTTAATAGTAATTAAACAACCATCCTATTAATACACCCAACGTTCCCAAAACAAAACAAATTTGTATAAAACTTTTTTGATATTTTCCAATAAGCAAAAAACAAAAATTCTATAACAAACAAATTTTTTTTTAATAAAAACTTTTGAAAGAATTATAGTAAATTAAAGTCAGAAGTGTTAGTTAAAGATGAATGAAGCATTGTTCTTCTGCTGCGAAATAATATTAATTTTATAAAGGATATCTGTATCTGCATGTCCTAAAAAGTTCTTCATAACTAGTTGTACACTAGCATCATCAAACATATCTAAAACAACTTATAAAATCATAACATTTAACAATTATTAAAGTCAAAAAACATCCCGCGTAGAACAAAGTATAATTACAAATACAACCAAAAACACAACCACATAGTACAAAAATATATACAGTTGCGGTTAAAATTGCGTGTAACGTAATTCAAAAAACTCAAAATTAAAGGACTTTTAATTTATCTAAATTCTTAATCTTTTTTTTTATGGATCGTAAATATATTGTTAATCCATCTGAGGTACCAAAATTAGTTAACAGTTATTATTTTTGGATTTAGACATTTTTTTCTTGTAATAACCTGAAAAATGGCGGTTCAAAATAATAGTAGTGATGAACAAATTGAAATATTTTAATGATGAACACGATCTTAAATTTATTTATTTTTATTTAAAAGGTTAGATATGTGAGAGGAACTAAATTAATAATAAATTTAATAATTTGTTTTAAAGACTTTATTTCGAAATACCGCATTACAATGACGGAACCTGAAGTCCACTAGGCTTTAGTATCATTCTGGAGGTATTGAGTTCCAGGTGCTCTTAACAATCTCCCAAAGATGAATATCCTTGTTGACATTGGACCACAAATTTTCAATGTTGTTTAGATCAGGGGACTTCGGGTGCCACTTCATTACATCAACTTGATTCGATGTAACCCATGCTTTGGTTTTGCTAGTATGCTTTGGGCTGTTGTCCTCTTGGAACTTCAAAATTAACTGCATATAGTCCGCAGGATAAGATTTTTCTTTTAAAGTTGTGAGCCCAAAATATATGTGTCCAACACCGAAATATGTAAAACATGCCTGGATTATTATCTTCCAATTGTTTATTTGACGGCCTTGGAGGTAAATCTGGGCTAATATTCGGAATTTTGTGGATGCCTTACATATTGTCGAGATCCTCGACTACCAAACAACACAATTTTGGACTCATCCGATCACAGAAATCCTCCATTTCTCAAGGGGTCATATTCATTTCATTTTATTTATTCTGGCAGACAATCAGTGCTGTCCCAGATAAGCAAACGTAAATGTAATAGAAGGATAGAAGAAGCCTAATTAAATTACATAAGTTTCAAATATTAATGACAGTGACACAGGGGATATTTATTTGCCAGTCCGGCCAGCTATGCCCCTACTCACAGCCAGGTTAGTCAGTGTTATTATTTGAACCTGAAGCTAAACAGAAGAGAGTTAGTAATAAAAGTTGAAGAAGTGATTATAATTAAAAGTTAAATTAGTAATATAAAAAAAAAGAATATATATATATAATTAAAGCATAATTAAAAAAAAAGAAAAGAAAAAAAAAAAAAAATTTTTTTTAAATAAAATTAAATAAAATAACAAAAGTTAGTAAATAAATAAGAAAATAAGTAAAAGGAAAATAAGATTAATTTAAAGATAGGTATAGAGAGACAAAGAAAAAAAAAGTAAGAGAAAAATAAGGAAATTTTAAAGAAAGTTAGAGAGAAATCTCTGACCCAATAGAGGAGATGTATTAGCCGGGCTGGCCGGCTAAGCCTATATTCACATCTATTGTGGTCAGGGATTTCTTGTAAGATATAGGGAAAGATAGTTTTTTAAAGAGGGAAGAGAGAGTTCAGTTGCGAGTACGTGGTATAATGAATTATAATTGACACATAAAGCGTGAAAAGAACTGTGCAAGGCATAATCAGTTGTACATACTGGGAGGGTGAGAGGAAAGTAATTTCTCGTTGTGCGACGGGGAACAGAAAAATTTATACGACCTAACAGAAACATGGAGTCGATCTCACCAATAATTAATTTATGGAGAAAAACAACACCAAGAGTTTTTCTACGATTAATTAAAGATGGAAGATTGAGAAGGAGAAGCCTACTGGAGTACGATGGTAAACGAAGGTTGGGATCCCAGTTTAAACCACGTAAGGCAAAAAGCAAAAACTGCTTCTGAACAGACTCAATCCGATCTTGGTTAACACTGTACTGCGGACACCAGATGCAGGAACAATATTCCAAAATCGGACGAACAAGGGAGACATAAAGTAATTTAGTGGTAAAAGGATCATTAAATTCTTTCGACCATCGTTTAATAAATCCAAGTACTCCCTTGGCTTCATTAATAATGGTCGAAATGTGTGAATTGAAGTTCAATTTGCAATCAAATAAAACTCCAAGGTCTTTTACGGTAGTTATACGTTGCAATGGAGAATTGGCAATCGTATAAGTGCCTAAATAGGGCCTAGTGCGATAGAATGTCATAAGCATACACTTAGAACAATTGAGCTGCAGCTTATTGGTCAAGCACCAAAGTTGCATAGCGTTCAAATCGTCTTGCAGACGACTATGACGAAGGGAATCTGTGTATGAAAATAAAAGTTTTACATCATCTGCGTACATAAGTATGTGAGACTGGGACAGAAAGGTAGGTAGATCATTAATAAATAATGTAAAAAATAATGGTCCCAAATGACTGCCTTGAGGTACACCAGAAGTTACATAAACCGAACTCGAAATGGCTGACCTAAGCAGTACTTTTTGGGTTCTGCCTTTTAAGTAGGTTGAGATCCAACTTAAGAAGGAAGGAGGGAAACCTATGCAGTTAAGTTTATAGAGTAAGAGGTCGTGATTCACAGAGTCAAAGGCCTTACTGAAATCAGTATATATGACATCAGTTTGACTTTTCTTTAAAAATGCATCATTTACCAAGGTGGTAAATTCAAGCAAGTTGGTCGTAGTGGACCGACCCTTTACAAAGCCGTGCTGGGCAGGGGAAATAATAGATTTACAAAAATGCTGCAAAGAAGAAACAAGGATTTTTTCAAATAGTTTTGGAATAGAAGATAACTTTGCAATGCCTCTGTAATTCGATATATCAGATTTTCCACCTTTTTTATGGAAAGGAATGATATATGAATCTTTCCAAAGATCTGGAAAGATTGCGGATTCAAGGGATGAATTAAAAAGTTTTAGCAACGGTTCAGCTAAAGAAGTACAACACTCCTTAAGGACACAACTAGGAATGTTGTCAGGCCCAGGAGAGAAAGAAGATTTTAAGGAATTAATAGCGGAGGTTAGGGAGCTATATGAAATATTTGGAGTAAAGATAGAATTAGAGGGTAAAATAGTATAAGGATAAGCTGAGTTAATAGGGGAAACAGAAGAGTAGGTTGATTGGAAAAAGTTGGCAAATAGATCAGCAGAAGCAGAGTCGTTGCTGGTTTTATCCATCCCAAGAAAAAAAGAGAAAGGTAAATTTAAAGATTTACGCTTCCAATTAACAAAATTAAAAAATTGTTTAGGGTCTTGGAAAAACTGTCTTTTGCAACGATCTAAATATTTCTCGTAGCACAGACAGTTTAGAAGGGCGAAGTTTGACTTGGCTACAGAGTATTTAGCCCAGTCAATACTTGAACCTGACTTCTTAAATTTTTTAAAATATTTTGATTTAATGTTTTTTAAGTAAGAGAGTCGAGGTGTAAACCAAGCAGGCTTTGTTGAACCAGACGGGGTCGAATTAGGGATACACACATCTAAAAGTGTGTTTAAGGTCTCATAAAAGGTACTAAGGGCAATATTAATGTCAGACCCATTATCTAAAAAGGACCAGTCAGTTGCATGAATAAGTTCATTAAGTAAGGGAAAGTTTCCCTTACGAAAGCAACGACGTGGCAATTGTCGACTTAATAATTGCGGACTACAAGGCTTAGAAATTGATATAGATATTTCTATGGCAGGATGATGTAAATCTTCAGGGACAGATAGAGGAAGTGACCTAGAGACGGCTGTATTTGCGAAATCATTGACAAAGACCAGATCCAGAACCCTGTTCAAATGATTTTTAATTAAATTCATTTGAAATAGTGAATAATCTAGCATGCAATCTAAGAAGTCATGCTGATTTGAAGGAATGAGGTAATTTGCGTTACTGAAAAATGACCATGAAATATTAGGTAAATTGAAGTCACCTAATACCACAAAAAGGTCATTATCCTTCACTTGAAGAGACACTTCTTTTATACAAGCAATATGTTGCATATAAACTTGTATGTCAGAAGATGGAGGGATGTAAGAACAGGTGATAAAAATTACACGCGTTGGAAAAGTTACCTTAACAGCAACTATTTCAACATCAGTAGGCACATTAAGGGAGATACGTTCCGATTGAAGTGTCGATTTAATGGCAATTAGTACACCACCACCTCGACGAGCCAGTCGGTCAAATCTATATATAAAAAAACTATTTGACAGAATTTCAGAGTCAGATATGGTAGAAGTTAACCAAGTTTCTGATAATGCAATAATGTCGGATTCAAAAGAAAGACTACTCAAAAATAGATTTTTGAGTTTAGTTAAAAGGCCTCTAACATTCTGATATTGAATGAATGCAGAGTCGGGGCACGAACCTAGTTTTTTGCAATATTGCTGGCAGAGCATCCAGCAGGAAGAGATACGGGCACGGGCTCAATTCGCCTTTTCTGTTTAAACTCATGAACAATCATGTGAGGTGGCCAAAATTTTGGATCACAAATGATTGCAAACGAGTCATAAGGGACACCAATCTTAAACGATGATATTTCGCGAGGTGTAGAAAAATTGAATTTAGAAATGTTCACCTTAGCGGAACATTTACTAGAGATGTAGTTTGCCACTGACTCGCAAGTAGTGTCTGAGGATAGTCTAGACACAAATACTTGCTTACGTGGAGCAACTACAGTAAGAGTAGGGATATTATTAGTTAAGAGAGCAGTATTATTGCTACTTTCAATAGGAGCTGGGATGCGCGGGGGTCGACTTTTCCGGCTTGGTACCACCCGCACCGAGGACTCGATAAGAGAAGCAGCGACTGTAGTAGGATTGGTCGCCGCTGGAGATGGGGCAGGGGATATGATATCTAGGTTAAGGTTGCCTGGAGATAGGGATAGTAACAAAATTGGCGAAACATCCAGGTACTGTGGAGTTGCCAATGGAGTCGAAAGTAATGTATGGGGGACTCTTAAAAATTGAGAGTCAGGGCGGGAATTGGATGTTGACTCAAACTTCAATTGACTTAGTAACTCAATACTAGAGTCAAAGTCGCTCGATAAAAGTTGGGCCATATTTTTAAGTTTTAAAAATTGATTTCTCACGGAATTGTACATCCGTGAGAAATCAATTTGCATGTCAATGCATACAGGACAGGACCATTTCATACCGCCACAATCTTTTTTGATAGTGGCGGCAAGCTTATCTACATCCCGACCACTAAGACCCGCACACTTAGCGTGCATGACATTATCACACAACCAACAATGCACAAATTGAGGTTGTGCCGAATCGTCAACACGCTTGAAAGTGCAAACCTTCTTGCAGCACGACATTTTTCCACTGGGTCTTCAAAAATAAAAAGTAAACAACAAAAGACAGAAAAAAAAGGGCGCGTTAATCGCAGGGTCACTCAAAGCAAGAACGCAACAACAATAAATTGTGAGCGGGGGCGAAAGAAACTTCACTCAACGAAATACGCTCTTGTAAGCTGAGAGACAGATTGCTAAAAATAGATCGCACTCAGCTGGTCGCGAGAGCAAGATGCAACAACAACAACCTGTGAGAGCGAGGTGCAAAGCAAAGCGAGAATAAATGCAAACACACACACACGTTTGAGAACAAGCGCCAAAAGGGAGCTTGGAAAATAAAATAAACAAACAAAATCACTGTACAGACGCCAGAAAATTAAGTTTGCAAATATTAAGCCACAGAATGTATAACTGATAAAACCTTACGCAGTAATATCAAGCTTTATCATTAAATAGCAAAGTTATTTAATAAAATAAAAAGTTTAAATGATAAATTAAACACAAAATTAATAAAGTACGGAGCACAAAAAAACACGTCTAATTCACTCAAAAGAACTCTCTCTTTTTAGATGTTCCTTAGAAAACCGTTTTCAGTTTTGGATATATGTAGTTTTTTTCAATAACGGAACTTTTATCAGACTTCTTGCTGCCCGATTATTTTTCCTCAAACATCTACAAATAATTTCCATAACTTTTTCTATACTTAAATCTTTTTTTTTTATAAGTATTGCAGGAGCAAACTGGTCGTGCTTCGAATACCTATCAACATTTGTCACTAGTTTTTAGGACATGATTCGAGGTCTTCCACGTTTACCTATTTTTGGCAAGTACTTTTTGGAGTTTTCCATTATGATTGACGAGCATTCAATCTAATTTTGCACTTCTTTAAAAGTTTTCCCTTAACAAATCAATTTTTTAAAAAGAGCACGCTTCTCAGAAGTGTAATGCTTGCAACGCCCCTTTGTTGCAAACTTTAAGCACATAAACATTATTAAAATATATTGTAATTTATCAAATTACAATAATAAACACCAAATCATATGCCTTTCTTGCTTAAAATAATTTTTTTTTCAGTATTGATTAGTTCACTACTATTATTTTGACCGGATGAAATTTAGGGTGGATCACTAAATAGCGAAGAATCTCAAAAATCCAACACTATGATCTGACATAGTCAGAAAACAAAAATTTTCCTTGGCCCAAGAGGCCACGCATTTCGGTCTCCATCTCGCGTTCTGAGGAACGCTGTTTTTCTGGTGTTTACTGAATTTTTATCAGGTATGTTAAGAGTGGTGCGTTGTGGTCAGGTGCTAAAGTAAATTTTTTTCTCATAGTGCAGCGTGAGTCAAGGGGCATTTCTTGTTTTTTTCTTTCTTCGATGGAGCTCTGAGCAGCCGACGGCAAAACACTTGAGGTAAAAAAATTTCTTTTGGGAGCAGTTGTCCCGCGTCCAGCTCTCATCTGGAATATACTTATATATATGGATATCGTTTCTGGATCAATTTCGCACATCGAGACGCCAAAGCGATTGCGATAGTTGTTTTTTGTCCCTTTAATTATGGCATAAAGTATCGGCAAGCAGGTTTACATAAATTTAAATTTTTTTTTTTTTTTTTTTTTTATATTACATACTTATAAATAATTTCCTATTTATAGTGAGTTGGCAGCTTATTACATGTCCATAATTATTTATATATAACCAACATATTATAATGCTTTAATAGCAACAACAACAACAACCACAATCGTCGACAAGCTTACAGACGTTTTAGGTTGGGCAGATAGGACGTTATGCTTCTGCATGGTAGGACGGGTATAGAGGAGGACAAAGTCATCTATGTCCTTCTAAATAAAATTCTCATTTTTATATAGAGTCCGTTTTGATGCTGAAGCCCTGCCCTTAGGCTCTGTCAGTTCTTTTATTTTTGTAGCGCATGATCGGGAGAGAACAAAAACCCACCCACTTGTCCTGAACTCAGCCGACAACCACGACAGAGTGTGCTCTCGACCATCCTCGTGTCCGTTACAGAATAAATGGCGCCCTACGTGTCGGTCCAGAATAGAAACTTGTTTATTGGTCCGCGCACTCTTTCCTATCCGATCCCATTGTCCTTTCCTGGTCGACATCAATCAAGTTTTTGATTTTAGTATTGCAGTAAAAATGTAATCTGAGAATTTTGGACTTGCAGGGCTAAGCGCAAGTTTATCAGCTGACCAATTCACACATTATAACAATAGCCAATTCTAGTCAGTGAATTTTCCTGACTAAGTTTATAAATTACATATATTTATATAGTGGAAAATTTATTGTTTAGGACTTAAAGTACCGAAGTCAATTTTGGTTCTTTACCAAACAATATATTTCATTTCGCATTGTTACTATTCTGAATTAATTAAAATTTGAGATTTGCTTCTGCTGAGTTTTCTTAGCTGGTTCCTCTTTTAATTGGTTCTAATATTCAATTTAAAATTCCTTTCTTTTTGAATCTTCGGAATAAGTAGGGTCAAACTAGGTCAATCGAGGATCAGAGCGTGCAACAAACTAGGTCTTCGCGTAACGCAACTAATAACGCCCATACAGGAACAGTGCCCAAAAATCGTTCAAGCACAAGATCATATCCTCGCACCAAAATAAATACTAATCAGAGATAAAGCTTAGGAACGACTTCACGTCCAGAACCACAACCACCTACAACTCATATACTGCCTGAATCGAATTCTTTATCAGAAGAGCGCGTTCAGCAGCTTTTTTCTAGTTCTCTCGAAACTTATCGAGTTAATATGACCGCAATAATAACAGATGATCAATCTCAGGAATTGCGAGAGAACAACAAGAAGAGCCACAACTGGAACGGGATTTTCCGATACCTCCAGTTATTTTACGTCGGAGCATAGATGATAGCGCTAGGAATAGACACTTCCCTTTTGGAAATAATAATTTACCTATTCGTCAGATATCAGCTCTTGAACATCCCGTTAAGACCTCGAATTTGATAGCTAATTGGCGTATAAAATTTACTGGTTCTTCATCTGATATGCCAGTAGAAGACTTTATTTATAGAGTAAGTTGTTTGACATCACAGTCTTTGAATGGAGATTTTAAGCTACATAATAAATTTGGTCTGTGTTTGCGGGCACAGCCTTGAATTTTTATTGGCGTTGCCACAGATCAAATGAGGAAATGGATTGGTATATTTGTGTACTAAGATTCGTGAAAGATATAAGGATTAGCGCACAGAAAAGGACATTAAAGATGCCCTTCGAAGACGCAAACAAGGTCGAAACGAAAGTTTCGATGATTTTTTGGAAGCGATGGTAGCGATTTCTGACGCTTTGCGCAATCCTTTGTCTGATGAGGAGATAGTGGCCGAGGTCAGAAATAATTTAAAACCTGATTTATATCACGAATTGTTGTATATAGATACCACAACTTTAGCTTTGCTTCGTAGAGAATGTCATAGGTATGAAATGTTCTTTGGTAGTAATAAGTCAAGGTCGTTGCCCATACCAACCACTCCAAGACGTGTTGTTAATGCGATTATGCATGAAGAGGAGGGTGGATTAGCTGCTACAGATTTAGATTATGCCAACGAAGTATATGTCATACGAACTTCTGAAAAATTTAAATGTTGGAATTGTGATGATCTGGGTCACAGATATTATGATTGTATGAAGCCCCGCCGAGTTTTCTGTTATGGATGTGGCGCCTTGGATACGTACAGGTCACAATGCGAAAAGTGCAAGTCGCAATCGGGAAACGTTAGGCAGGATATCCGCTATCCGCCAATAAACTCGGAACTACCACAGACTATTCAAAACAACCCAGACACGACATTTAAATCACCTGACTTTCCCATAAATAAAATTATAAAACCCTATCAGAAATATAATAAGCGAAGAGCTGAAATATTTCATGAAGAGCGTAATAATTCTCGTGCGTGTAGGCGTATGCGTGATTATTGGGCTAACAGACGAAAATTATTACAATACACAGTTTCTGCTCTTTCTCATCCTAGTCAAGATGGACGTCCGTTTATTAAAATGAATATTTTTGGTAAATACATGGTAAAGTGC
The DNA here is from genome assembly GCA_035043045.1 of Hirtodrosophila alboralis. Classification (NCBI taxonomy): domain Eukaryota; kingdom Metazoa; phylum Arthropoda; class Insecta; order Diptera; family Drosophilidae; genus Hirtodrosophila; species Hirtodrosophila alboralis. Next base: position 68,848 of record JAWNNH010000025.1, read on the forward strand.
GCACAGCTGTTGGTCAAACACAGTATGTTGCAGGCACGATTCATATGACTTACAATTCAGTGCAAGCAGAATTTGAATTTTTAATTGTACCTACTATTAAACTAGATATTATTTGTGGGATAGATTTCTGACAGAAGTTTGGTATTAGTATTAATCACACATCCTCGGTTAATGCAATATGCGCTCATCGTGCTGAAGAGGATAAATTGCCATTGACAGTAGAGCAAAATGTTCGATTACAGTCTGCTATAAATTTCTTTCCTACGTCAGAAAGAGATGGACTTGGCTTAACTACGTTAGTCGAACATGAAATTAATACCAGCCACGCTAGTCCGATTAAACAGAGATTTTATCTATTATCGCCTGCCAGAGAAAAGCTATTATGTACAGAGATCGATAGGATGTTGGAACTAGGAGTTATTGAAGAGGCCCAGACTTCCGCATGGTCATCCCCGATAGTACTACTCGTTAAGCCAGGCAAAGTTAGGTTTTGCTTAGATTCCAGAAAATTAAATAGCGTGATAGTTAAGGATGCATATCCGATACCCAATTTAGAAGGATTGCTGAGTAGACTACCTGCAGTTCATTGTATTTCAAAGATAGACCTCAAAGACGCATTCTGGCAAATTGCTTTGGAGGAAAAATCTAGAGCCAAAACTGCGTTTGTCATTCCAAATAGGCCGTTATATCAATTTAAACGGATGCCGTTTGTGTTGTGCAATGCACCGCAAACCATGTGTCGGTTAATGGATTAAGTCATTCCGTATAATTTAAAATCCAAAGAACTGGTTTATTTAGATGACTTTTTGGTCCTGTCAACAACTTTTGAAGAACATCTTGCAGAAGTTGCATCACGTCTAAGAAAAGCAGGGCTAACTAGAAACATTGAGAAGAGCCAATTTGGATTGACAAGGGTAGATTATCTGGGATATACTGTAGGCGAGGGTTCCTTGCAAGCCAATTCAGATAAAGTCGAAGCTGTGTCTGATTTTTCTCAACCCAAAACACAGAAACAACTAAGAAGATTCCTGGGAATGACGGGTATCAAAGATTCGTACCTCAATATTCAACAGTCATTTTTCCACTGACAGAATTACTGCGTGGCAAAGTAATGAGTTGGAATGAGAACGCTCAAAAAGCATTCGAACTTATTAAGTCCAAACTGTGTTCTGCACCTTTCTTAGTTCATCCAAGTTACAAAAAGCCGTTCATAGTTCAATGCGATGCCACTTTGTGCGGAGTGGGAGCCGTATTAGCCCAATGTGATGAAAATGGTTGCGAGCGACCCATAACTTATATGTCCAAAAAGCTGAACCAGGCACAACGAAACGACTCTGTTACAGAGCTTGAGTGCTTAGCAGTAGTGCTGGCCATAAAGAGATTTCGAATGTATATAGAAGGTCATCAATTCAAGGTGGTTACCGATCACGCGAGCCTGCGCTGGTTGATGGACCAGAAAGAACTTAGTAGTATGGTAGTAGAATTTCGAAATTTTATTCGTCAATGTGAAATCTGCCAAACGTGTAAACATCCAACGAGCTTGCTTAAACCGCCCATGGGTCAGCAAACCATTAGTGAAAGACCTTTTCAAAGACTATATCTTGATTTTATATATTTGTTATAAAAGTCGCTCAGTGAAATTTGTCTAAATTTTCCAAAAAAAAAAAAAAAAAAAAAAAAAACATTCTAAAAGCCCACAATTATGGTAGTTTATTTGTACTGTGGCCACTGTGTCGCTTTTATGTGAAAAACTAAGAGATACGCTATTAACGTTATCCTTTTGGAATAAATAGAAAATTTTCTGCTGCTCCGCTGGCATTTTACATCAGTGTGTGTGTGTGCTGTAAACAATTATCCCTGATTGTGGAGGTCGGCAAGTACTTCAGCCCTCGTGTAAACAACACTGCCGAACAGTGCTGTGAACTAAATTAATTTGATGACAAGAAATAAATTGCATCGTCATAGATGAACGATTGCTTCCGAAATTGCAGCCAACGCATGGGCACTGCACTCGCTTCAAGAAAATGAGAGAAGTTGCTGGAGAGTCACCAGCTGAAATCAGAGCCAGAATCATGAAGGATGCGGCGGTTCAAATGACAAATACTCAAGTTAGTATATTCAATGGCAGTAATAGCAATTGGGCTGCAACAACATGCAGCACTACTTGCACATTGACGTCGTCAATTTCAAGTCAGGCCTCTACTTATACGGTCACAACCTTGTTAAGTGGAGGCGTATGTTCCACCCGAATATTGTGATTATAAATAATGCTACTAATCAAGTAACTTATAATGCTCCTGAGAAAGGAAAGGAGCCGCAGAGGTCACTTAACTGGCAGACCATTAAAATAAAGCGTAAGCCGTCGTCTCATTTGACAAAGGTGAACATCAAAAAAGGGAGATTGATTGCTACTCAGCTCAAAGGCGATAGGGAAAAGGGAGTTTGATTGCTACTCAGCTTAAAGGCGATCCCAATAGTAACCGTTTTGCAACGCTTGCAAATGAAGTAGAGGTTGATGATCCAACAGAGATGATTACATGCAGAGGCACTAGCTGATGAGATGGAAACTGACCAGCGCCCTGAAAATGTACGCAGCGTACCTAGATCGCGGAAACCAACCCCAATAAACATTGAAGATGTATCAAATGTTATCCTAATGGAGAGTGAGCTTGATGTTATCATTGGCCCAGACAATTACACACTTCACACAGGCACAGAAGGAAGATTAAGAGTCTATGTTACGAACTCCGATTCATATCGTAGCCTAATTAACTACCTTAAAGAGAACAATGAGCACCATTTCTCTTACCAATTGAAGGAAGACAAGGCTTACAGGCTAATCATTCGAAATTTGGCAAGCTCTACCCCTGAAGAACGCATCAAAGAAGCTTTCAGGCGACATGGTCATAATGTTCTTCGTATCTACAACCCTCGTCCCCGTAAGGTTGCTCATTACAATAATGGTGAAACTGTGAACGAATTAGCCCCCAACAATTTCTTCTTCATTGATTTGGCTCCTGGGAATAATAACAAGGAGGCTCTTAAAGTCAACCAAATTGGGCGTCAAAGGGTCTCGGTAGAAATACCCAAGTAAACTTGGACGCAATTCTTTGTCACAGATGCCAAGGTTTCGGGCATACCAAAAACTACTGTATGAGGCCATGCATCTGTGGAAAGTGTGCCAAAGATCATCCAACTGCGCATTACAAGGAAACTGCGGAAGCGAATCTCTGCTGTATCAACTGTGGAGGTAACCATGCGGCTTGGTTTAGGGGATGCCGAGTTTTTAAAAAACAAAACAGATGAGCGCAGTCCAAAAATCAACACTGCTAGACGTTCTACTACTATACAAAATAATCGTCAACAATTTGTTCCGGCAGCCTTTGTGCGTAGGAACTTTTCCTATTCAGATTCGGTTCGCACAGGGTTACAAGTAGAAAACCCAAGAACCCGCGGAACAAAGTCTCAATAGAGAAAAATAAAACTGAAAATGCACCTTCTATTTTGCAGCACCAGACTGAGCCTTGGCAAGACATGCCACCTAATAGAAGCTCAAGGTTAGAGGAGGCCATAGAGGCGCTGATAGCGAAAGTTGACACTCTCCAAGCTATGTTTAAGGAACTACAGGAGACAAACCAGTTTCTTAAACAAATGTGTCTGAGTCTCTTGAACGCTAAAAAATGATGCCCCGTTCACTTAGTTTCGGATTATGGAATGCCCGGGGTCTCTCTGGGCATGTTGAGGAACTCAAGCAGTTCCTTACTGAGCACACTATAGATGTGATGCTTATCACTGAAACCTGGCAGAGAGCAGGTATTACAGTATTCATTCCCGGATACAATATTCACAAAGCGGACCACCCAAGCAATAGTTCAAGAGGAGGAGCGGCGGTGCTATTAAGACAAGACATCACATATTTCCAACTTGATCCTGTGAGGATGAATTATTTACAAATGGCCACCATTCAAGTCTCTACAAGCTCGTTTGAATTAGTAATCTCTTCTCTCTACCTTCCTCCAAACTTCCATTGGTCGGCAACGGACTTTAGCCTCGTTTTCAACAACCGGAAGGAAATTTCTAATTGGTGGCGATTTTAATGCCAAAAGTAGACTCTGGGGAAGTTTTAGAGCAGATGCGAGGGGTAGTTGCCTGCAGGATGTAATTCAAAATTCCAATTTTCAAGTCCTTGCAACTGGGCAAGCAACACACTTTCCATACGCTCAAAACTACTCACCAAGCGCTATTGATTTTTTTATCTTTAATGGACTGCGCCCTGAAGATTTGGATATAAAAACTAAGTATCAGCTTTCTTCAGACCACCTTCCCTTAGTAGCTACATTTGGTTCTGCTCCGATGACAAAAGTGCCACAGAAAAGACTGCTTCCACGTGGTGCAAATATAGATACTTTCCGCAGAGAACTGGAAGAATCTCTGGATCTTAATCTTGAAATCTTGCAACCAGAAGACATTGATGATGCGCATGCGATCTTTCTTAATAAGGTACATGCAGCTGCTCTTATTGCCGCTCCTGTAAGCCAAACGCATGAATCAAGTTCGCACAACAGACTCCATCCAGCTATTAAAGCTCTGCTGCTGATTAAGCGAAGGCTTAGGCGCCAATATTGTCGTACCCGTGATCCAATAGAGTATATCGAAGGGTGTCCAATAGGATCAAGAAGCTGCTTGTGCTTCATAAACAAATGGAAAACGACCGCCTCCTATCAAATGTTTCATCTGATGTCAGTTCAAGACACTCGCTGTGGACCCTGGCCAAAAGATATAAGCAGCAAGCGACTCCCAAGTTCCCTGTTAAGAAACCTGACGGATCCTGGGCCAGATCCCCATTGGAGCGAGCTGAGGCCTTTGCTGAAGACTTGGAGGCACGCTTTCAACCATTTAATACCAGCTCACCAAACAGGATTAGAACAGTTCAATTGGTGCTCGACAGTCCTGAGCAGTTATGCCCTCCAGTTGCTCCCATCACACAAGAAGAAATTTCAGCTCACATTAAAGGTCTACAAACCAAAAAGACTCCTGGAGAAGATTGTCTGGACAACGTAACACTTAAGGCTATGCCGGTAAAAGCAGTGCTGTTTCTGGTCCTTATGTTTAATGCAGTGTTGAGACTGAGGCATATTCCAACCCAATGGAAGAAGGCGAGAATTTGTATGATTCATAAGACTGGAAAGAGCCCTTCCTCTTTAGACTCGTACAGACCAATAAGCTTGTTGCCCACGAAAATCAAGCCCTTATTGCCGCCTCAACTATTTTGGATAGTGCGAAGCTTTTTAACGGTCCGATCCTTCTCGGTGGTACTGGATGGTGTGGAATCCAGCGTTAAGACCATTGGGGCTGGTGTTCCTCAAGGAAGTGTGTTGGCGCCCACTCTGTATACCTTGTTCACACACGACATGCCCACTGGCTCCAAAATTGCACTAGATGACCCTCAGGACCTTCTCGTCGCAACTTTTGCTGACGACACAGCCATTCTGGGTAGAAGCTCATGTGTCTATGAAGCCATGGACATACTACAGCAATACCTCTATAGTTTTGAAATGTGGGCAAAGTGCTGGAACATTGGCATCAATATAAGTAAGTGTGCCAACGTGACCTACGCTCTACGTAGGGATATCTGCCCGGGAGTCTTCTTGCATAACGAACTACTTGAACAACACTCCAGCTATAAATATTTGGGAGTGCATTTGTACAGACGCCTGACGTTCACAAAGCATATATCCAGCATTACAGCGTCACTCAGGCAAAGAATCAAGGTGGCTTTTAAACAGCAAAAATAAACTGTCTCTTAGAAATAAGGTAACAATATATAAGACCTGTATTGCTCCTGCCTGGCGTTATGGATTGCAAGTGTACGGAATCGCTGCAAAATCCCATTTAGCAAAAATTCGCATACTGCAAGCACAAACTCTCCGCATATTAACTGGTGCTCCCTGGTACGTGAGAACTGCAAATATTGAAAGAGACCTAGGTGTTCCAAAAGTGGGAGATGTTATAAATAGACAGACTGCAAGCTATATGGTGCGGCTAAGAAATCATCCTAACATATTAGCAAGGCGTCTCCTGAAGCGACGAAAAAAAGGAGGTATCAGATTGCGACGTAAACTGCGGAGGTCACATCCGGTTGACCTTGCACTAAGGTCGATATAAATGTTGTTAAGCAGACTTAATTTTGTTTTTTTTTTAAGTTGTGTTGTTTTTTATTTTTAACAAGACTTAATTTTGTTATTTTTTTTTTTTGTTAAGTTGTTTTTGTTATAATTGTTTGTTAAGTTTAATGTAAGTTGTTGAGAAATAACAGTAAAATTAAATGTTTCCCACAAAAAAAAAAAAAAAAATAAAAAAAGATTTTATAGGACCGTTTCCGCGAACTAAGCGTGGCAACATAGGCATATTCATAATTTTGGATCACTACTCTAAATTCACATTTTTGAAGGTAGTACAAAGATTTACAGCTCAGGTCGTTATTTCCATATTACAAGAATATGTGTTTTCTTGTTTTGGAGTACCGCAAGTTGTAGTCACGGATAATGGAAGTCAGTTTAGAGGTCAAGATTTTGCCACTTTCCTTAACCGATTTGGAGTATATCATAAATTTACTGAAGCCTACTCTCCACAGGCTAACGCAGCTGAACGCGTAAATAGGTTAATAAATGCAGCGCTAAGATCATATCTTCGATCTGATCAACACGATTGGGATTGTTATCTAAGTAATATACATCAATCCATAGGAATTCCTCCATACTTAGCAGTATTTGGCCAAAACATGATTACGCATGGCCAAGACTATAAGTTGCTATCAAACTTGGGTTTGTTAAATGAGGGAATGACTAAATTAAATCGGATTGATGAGTTTCCTAAAATTCGCGCTGATATTCAAAAACATTTACAGAAAGCGTACAATAATAACCAACGTACTTATGATTTGCGAAGTAAAGTTAGGTCTTTCGAAATTGGACAAGAAGTTGTAAAACGGAGCTTTAAACCTAGCAACATGGCTGATAATTTTAATGCAAAACTTGCACCCATTGGTGTTAAGGCTCGGGCACTCTCTATACCTACTTGAAAACATTCACGGCAAGGAATTAGGAGTTTTTCACGTCAAAGATATATGGTGAGAACACACCCTTTTTCAGCTTTGAGCCGCCATGAGTATTGTCGTTCAAACCTGTGGTGTAGGGGATGTGTTAGAAATGCATACGCATTTAAATTAAGCATTTAAATTAACTGCTACGGTAACAGCTAAGCCCAGCTTTGGCTTAACAGGCGAGCTTTGCCTTAACAGGCGAGTTTTGGCTTCACACAGCATAAGCAGCATAAAGCTCTGTAAAGATGCAAAAGCTCTTTAAAGATGCAAAAGCTCTCTACGTAAGTTCACGCTGATTAAGTACAAAGTCATGGCACATGCTCAGGTCATTGTCTGAAAAAGCTTCGTGACGTGCAGTACGTGGAATTGTGTAATTAAATATTTATATACATATATGCTTTCACGCCACGTGAATATAACCAAAAATTAAATTAATTTTTGGAGGAAAATTTTCCTTGGCCCAAGAGGCCTCGCATTTCGGTCTCCATCTCGCGTTCTGAGGAACGCTGTTTTTCTGGTGTTTACTGAATTTTTATCAGGTATGTTAAGAGTGGTGCGTTGTGGCCAGGTGCCAGGGTCAAGGGGTATTTCTTGTTTTTTTCTTTCTTCGATGGAGCTCTGAGCAGCCGACGGCAAAACACTTGAGGTAAAAAAATGTCTTTTGGGAGCAGTTGTCCCGCGTCCAGTTCTCATTTGGAATATACTAATATATATGGATATCGTTTCTGGATGAATTTCGCACATCGAGACGTCAAAGCGATTGCGATAGTTGTTTTTTGTCCCTTTAATTATAGCATAAAGTATCGGCAAGCAGGTTTACATAAATTTTAATTTATTTCTTTTTTCTTATAATTATATTACATACTTATAAATAATTTCCTATTTATAGTGAGTTGGCAGCTTATTACATGTCCATATATATTTATATATAAACAAAAAAATTATAATGCTTTAATAGCAACAACAACAACAACCGCAATCGTCGTCAGGCCTGCTGACAACGTTGGATTTTTGTGAGTACGGCATAGCCGGTAACTATAAAAAATATGTATCTGTATGGATGCAATAAAAGCTGCCCAATTCATTTACAAATTATTTTTCTATTGTAAATATAAAAAAATATAAAAAAAAATTGTAGTTAATTAAATATCAATGAAATCTTGCGATTAATCGGCAAAATGCCATATGAATTGTAATTTGCGTTAATTTTGTTTAAGCTGTAAATTAATGAATGCCTCTATGAAATTTTATTTTGAATAATATAAATTATTAAGTTTAACATGAATTAAATATCTTTCAAGGGCACCTTTGGGAAAGCTTACAGACGTTTTAGGTTGGGCAGATAGCACGTTATGCTTCTGCATGGTAGGCCGGGTATAGAGGAGGACAAAGTCATCTATGTCCTTCTAAATAAAATCCTCATTTCATTTCTAGCCGGCAACCACGACAGAGCGTGCTCTCGACGATCCTCGTGTCCGTTACAATATATACAAAAAGCACTCAATATAATCATTCAACAAAAAACAGAAGTAATCACGAACTAAAACGACACTAAACAACATGGCACCAGTTTTGAAGCGCGTACGCGGGAATACTTGCGCTGATTTGAAGGAGCACCGCCAATCTGAAGCAATATCAGCGCAGTTGATGCACATGATCAACGCACGCTTCAATGAGCAAGGCAGCCTCTTCATCACCTACATGAGGGAGGCGGAAGAGCGCATACTCAATGTGCTCATGGTCCAACTGGATGGCATGGCTGGAGAAGTTAAAAACGGCTCGGCGAGAGGGTCCGTCAAGTGGAGTCTGAGGTTGGTGAGCAGAAGTCCCTTAGGAAACGGGTTTCCTCGTTGGAGTTAAAAGTGTCTGCACAGGTCAACGCAAGTTATGCTTGTGACTTGCGCATGCATGGAGTGCCATATGTGAAGGGGGAGAACCACCAAACGCTCTTTAACACGCTTTGCTTTGCGTTAAAGTTAACACCAAAACCGAGAGTCCGTGAAATCTTCCGGGCGAGGAAGAATGGGCCCTTAGCAATTGATCCCGTGGTTATTATTATATTTGATAGCTGGACATAACTGGATATAATTGTAATTTGAATACAATTTGGAGGCAACAGAATACAATCTCATTTGGTTATTGTCGCATTTATACGTAACTGGATATATCTACATATTTGGATTACTTTCTCTTTCCCATTTTCCCTCTCTGATAAGGTTGGTAAAATTAATATCATAAATTAGTATATGAAGATGACAGTTAATTCAAAAGTAAGTTTAATTACACTAGGTGAAAAAATTTAGCTTTTTTTTGTATAAGTTACCAAATCTACTTTTTCTGATAAAAATGGTGCCCAATATAACGAAAAACCACTTTAAAAATTTTTCTATGGTGAGGCTTTTTTTTAAAAAATTTTTTAAATCTGGTGTTAATTTTTTAGCGTTTTTTTCGTGGCGAGCCTGCAGATTTTAACATTACTCGAGAATCTTACAGCCGATTTCAAATGCTTTACATTTTCTGAAAATGTATGTATTAATCATACATTTACTTTATTAAGTTTCAATTACTAGTTTTGTAACTATTTAATTTTTTCCTTTCTTCTGCTTTTACACAGTTGCATTAATTGGGCGTCATTTAAGATATAAATCTTTGCAATCGATTGATAGACAACGAAATAACAACATCTTATAGCAAATATGTTTTTGTCCACATTGACTATTTCCTTACTGAATGCTCTACGAATTTTGGTTTTTAGAGCACCGGGCATGCCGCCTTACCTATTTTTTCTGGCCTTTTGATTTTAGAATCACATAAATATATAAATGGATAATAATATTAAGCTTAATAATATATTCCTGACTATGATAGCTCGTTCCTATCCAACTCACTTATTAGGTGAAGAATTCTAAGTGGGTTGTCTTTGGGATGAAACATACTGCAATTCTGAAGTTCGAATCTTAATCACCAAGCTTAAGTTGGACGCAACTTATGATTGGCGGATTGGGATGGCTTCGGCTACAGTCTTGCGGAGACAGTTGTTACGTCGCCTTGACATGATTGGTGCCAGGAATTGATCTAATACAGTCTGAGATTTAGTCATGGCAATGACAGCCAATCAAATGAATATTACAGCCTCTAAATTATGAAAAATAATTATTTAAATATAAACTATTATTGAAAGAAGATAAGACTACAAGTACAATATTTATCTATTTAATAAGGATTTAACCCATTATAAAAATAATATAACTATAACACTAGTTTACAGCAAAAAAGGAGCTGGGCTCTCATAGACTATTTTTGATGTATTTTCGAGCGCTGATTTAAAAAATCCAAACCATTTTTTTTCCAAAGTTTGGTTTTCGTAAAAAGCTTTCGACTAATTTGTTCATATCTTCATCAAATCATATTTGATCTTAAATAATTTTACCCAATTCAATAGCGGTATGCCGTCTATGCGGATCGAATGCGAATTGATGTCATTATAAATCCTCAAAGTTGAAAAATGTGAACTTTTTTTGCATTTTTGAAAAATCTATGAACTTTAATTGGTCTTTTGAAAATTCATTCAAATATTTTTTAAGATTTATAATGTTAGACAATTCTATTACGAATATTTAAAGTATACATTTGTCCAAATTCTTCAGTAAATGTGATATTTATTCAGCAATTAGTAAAAACACCCAAGATAAAATTTACCTTGTTCATTTTTTGCGTCAAATCGTATTTTCCATTTCTTCTGTTCGGCCTTTGTGTTGTCAGCAGCCTGCTGCCTCTTGGTTTCTATGGCTCTCTCTGAAATCCATTGAAATAGCCTGAACTAGCCGATTGTTGGTTACATCTCGTAGATTAAAATGAAAGACTAAATCGTTGGGAGAACATTTTTTCGTTGCATTTATATGTGTATTAACGCCCCATTGTATCTTATACAACTGCTGGTCCCACTCCTTGGTCTTCTCTGTGCTGGTTTTCATAGCGTTAAGAAGCGTCTTATTCATTCGTTCTGACTGTCCATTGGCTCGTGGTGTACGTACAGCTGTTTTACCGTGATATATTCCATGCTCCTTAGTGAAGTTTTCAAACTCCTTTGATGTAAATGCTGTGCCTCTATCTGAGATTATACGCACTGGTTGACCAAATATTTCAAATATCGGTTGTAGCGCTTTTACAACCGGTAATGTCTTTGTTGTTCGTGTTGCTGCCAGGAATATACTTTGTGAATGCGCATACGATTACCAAAATGTGACAATTTCCGCTCTTGTTTTTTGGAAATGGTTCTACGTGATCCATGTTGATCGTCCGGAACGGTATGGGTGTTGTATCGTATGCATGTAATTCGCCTTCCGGCGTGCCTCCTCTTACTTTGTATATGCAGCATTCTGGGCAAGAAGCTATATAGGATTTTACATATCTCCTCATACATGGAAACCAAAAATAGCGTTGAATCCTTTGAGCCGACTTTTCCGTGCTATAGTGTCCTATATCGTCGTGGTTTGTCTTAGGTACTGGCTTTGAAGTTAGTGCATCCATTATACGTTGAAATGCTTCTTCCTGCTCTTCTTTCCACATAAACTCCACATCTTTCTTTAATAGCTTGCTTAACGGACTTGCGATCATACTATAATCCTTGACGAATTTGCGAAAAACTCCTGTAATACCTAGGAATCTGCGTACTTCTGTTTCATTACACGGCTGTTGATAGCTCTTGATGCGTTCAGTCTCCTCGTTGCCAGGCTGAATTCCATTGCCTGTGATTACGTGACCCAAAAACTTAACCTTCGTGTGCATAAATGCACATTTCAACGGACGTAGCGTTAATCCTGCAGACTTTACCGCTGCTAGGAATTCGTTTAGTACGACCAGTTCTCCTTCAATCGTTTTGGATGATTTTATGACTTCATCCACATAGTTAACAATGTTCCGTTGGTGTTTCAATTCCCGTATGATTTCTGTTCTTACCTCTTGGAACACCATCGGAGCGTTCACCAAACCAAAAGGCATAGCATTGAATTCTTATAATGCATCTGGGGTTATAAATGCCGTTAACTTCTTGCTGTCGTTGCTCATCGGAATCTTATAATATCCAGATGTCATATCCAGCGTCGTAAAGTACTTGTTTCCGGATAACTTGGCCAACTGTTCCTCTACAATTGGCATCGGGTATCGTTTCTTCACAGTCACTGCGTTGAGAGCTCGATAACACTAGGTAACACACAAATTGTATATTTGACCAAACCTACTTTTTCTGATACATATGGTGCCCCAGATGACGAAAAACCACTTTAAAAATTTTTCTATGGTGAGACTTTTTTTTAAAAAATTTTTTAAATCTGGTATTTATTTTTTAGCTTTTTTTCAGAGGCAAGCCTACAGATTTTAGCATTACTCGAGAATCATACAGCCGATTTTCAAATGCTTTACGTTTTCTGAAAGCTAATAAAAGGGCATATAATTCAAACATATACTTAATTTAGTTTAAATTACTAGTTTTGTAACTATTTGATTTTGAATTTAGAAAATGATGATATTTTGTGCGGTATTTTTTACGATTTTTTGACTTTAAAATTCGAGGAAAAGTCAAAAAAAATTATTTCGTTTATCTCTCCTTTGCTTTTACATAGTTGCATTAATTGGGCGTTATTTAAAATATGAATCTTTGAAATTTTGAAAATTTTTTTTCGACTTTTCCTCGAATTTTAAAGTTAAAAAATCGTAAAAAATACCGCACAAAATATCATCATTTTCTAAATTCAAAGTGAAATAGTTGCAAAACCAGTAACTTAAACTTAATAAAGTATAAGTATGATTAATGTGCCCTTTTATAAGCTTTCAGAATTCAGCATTTGAAAATCGGCTGTAAGATTCTCGAGTAATGCCAAAATCTGTAGGCTTTGCCTCTGAAAAAAAGCTAAAAAATAAATACCAGATTTAAAAAATTTTTTAAAAAAAAGTCTCACCATAGAAAAATTTTTAAAGTGGTTTTTCGTCATCTGGGGCACCATATGTATCAGAAAAAGTAGGTTTGATCAAATATACAAAAAAAAAGCTAAATTTTGTTACCTAGTGTAATCAACACGTAGCCTCTTCTCTCCGTTTACCTTTGGCACCAGTATTGCTGCATGTGTTGAATTACTCCCCTGGATAACTTTATTTTTCAAAAGATCGTTGATCAAAGAGTTCAGTCTTTCTCTTTGAGCAAATGGTACTTGGTATCGCCTTCCCCAAATAGGCTTCGTTGTCGATATTCCTATATCCATAACAGTTGTTTTGCACCTGCCAATGTTTGAAATATTTTCGGCAAAGCAGTTCGTAAAGCTTTTTAATAAATCTCTAACCTGATTACAGTGGTCGGGGCTGATGTCAGAACCAACATTATACCCGACCTGCTCCATCGTTGCCACCTTTGATATTGTTCTATATATGATGTCTCTGCCTACTAGTACATCATATGGAAGCATTTCATTTGGCACCATCTGGATTCTCGTATACAATCTTAGTTTGCTGCATGTGAACTCCGTTAATATGCATTCCTTGGACTCAACAACAGATCCACCAAAGCTTGTAGTCGTTTAATGCATGGTTGTCTTATTGGCCTCACTGGCACAGATGCATCTTTTATAAGTGTGATATCGCTGCCCGTGTCGATAAATGCTTCATACTTGTATCCTCCAATATGAAAAGTTTTCATAATATGTGGATACTTTTCAGACTGCGCTTCAACCACTTGAGTCACCTTCGATGGTTTCATCTTGCAGTCCTTTTCTTCTTGTTCAATCTTTGAACAATGCGTACATCGTTTCTTGACTCTTGTTGATTTAGCCAATTGGCTATTGATAATATACGAATTTATCGATGGTTCATCGATATTCGCACGCCGTCCGATTGCTAAATATATTCGCATCTTATGATGTACTGCAAAGAGTACCGTTTCGTTGGTCCACAAATATACACTTTGAAGCTGCTCTATTTTGGCAATGAATTGATCCGACGTTATAACACCTTTTATTGGATCGAATTCCGGTAGCACCCCAATTACTTCTTTGATGCTTGTGAAACCTTGAACTTGAATAATTGGCGTCATTCGTACGCCGCCATTTTGCTGTGATTGCGTGGCCTCTGATGCATTGCCTTCTGCGTGTGCCGTTGCCGTGGCCGTTTCCAAGCCCTCCTGTCTCTGCGTGACCTCTACTTGCTGTTGCTGCTGCTGCACACACACCGTTTGCACTGCCGTCGTTAAGCTTGCCACTAGTTGCCTTTAATTCGTAAATTTGTTTTTGCATACTTGCGTTTGTACCTAACTCCAAAAATTCATAATCGTCTCTCTTGATTTCATCATCATCTAGAACTTTCGTCAACTCATCAATCTTGGCCGTCTTATTACCCTTCACCTGAAGACTAAAATGCTTTTAGAATGACGTCCAAATCCTGAACCCGTAAATCTTTAAATTTTACACGCATTGTTGTTGTGAAATTATTTTTTTTTCTCGAGACCGAAAAATTTGCAAATGTACGTCTGTACTCGTTGCCGTTTCTTTTTCGATTCCCCCCTTGCGTTGCTGATCGTTACCGTTTCGTGTTCGTTGTCGCTTTGTCGCCAAGCCGTTGCTGCCGTTCGTTGCAGCTCTGCCTGATTCTCCTTTTTGTTTTCTTTCGTTATGTAGAATCACTGACCGTGTTGCTATGCTTGCCGTTTTGTCGTGGCTGAAACTATGTCCGTTTTGCTATTTCGTGCCGTTTTGTCTCCGTTTCCTCTGCTGTTTATTCTTTCTACCCAAACGAACGTTTGTTTTATCGTGCCGTTTTTCGATCGTCTCTCGTTGCCCTTTTTGGCGTCGTTTTTCTTCAACCATTTTTCTGTCGTGCCACTTTGTTAAAGTTACGCATTTACTTTATCATTCCTTTGCGCAGAAATGAATTTGCATCCCACCTCTGAATTATCAGGTTATTATTTTTCTGCCTTTATTCATTATACAAACTTAATAGTACATAAATTATAGCTTCTAAATGATACAACAATTAATATACTAACATGTGTTCGTTCGTGCACATATCTGTTCTGCTTGACTTCTCGAACGCAACTCTCTTGTGCCTCTCATTCTTCACACAATCTAAATTATTTACAGCTTTTTTTATATATACAATTCTAAATTATTTTTATTTTTTTTTCATTTATTTTTGCATTTAAAATTATTTATATAAAACAAACACTAATCGACATTTTTGTTTCTTTCACAAGCATTCGACTCTAAACTCATTTTTTTCACATCACATACATAATACTTTTCCATAATTATAGCAACTCACTTATGTCTAAGTCAAAAATAATTAGATTAGATGCAAACACCAGAGTTAAACTAAGCCGCACAATTCTCCAGGAATCTAATAAAACTCCTTTACCAAACATGACCACTTCATCAGTTGTGTGTGCATCCTTAAAAATTCCAGACGCAATATGTTATTTACCAAATAACGACGGAAATCCAAACAATCTACTTGACTTCATTACGAACGTAAAAGATATACTAACACTAATCAAGTACACGGAAGACACACCATATGGACGGATTTTACTCAGAACAATAAGAAACAAAATTATAGACAAAGCTAATGACGCTTTAATCTCATCGGGGGTTGGAATAACCTGGGAACACGTCAAAGGCACACTCAAACTGGAATGCTCTGATAAACGGGAGGAACCTACACTTATGTATGTATGAATTACACAGATTAACCCAATTACACTTTCCATTATAAACATTTTAACATTTTATCAAAAAATACTTGAACTAAAGACTGCCATGCTTAGACTAATTGATACGAATCATACAGAACATATGTTATTTCAAGCATAAAAATACTCATTCATTAAAACATGTCTCTCTGCATTTCTAAACGGACTTGACGGTCCTCTTGGGTGTACAACAATGGATATGCGACCAAAATTCCTTACAAGAAGCTTATGATTGGACTGTGAAGCAAAAAAAAAATATATTTTACACTTTACAAAGATAAAATTCAATTAGAACACTAAATAATCTTTTTTAGAACACAAAATCCAACATATAGAGCACGACTCTAATATTAGTGAAAACAAACGAAAACGTTGGGATTCTTCACAACAAAAATGATCTTCAAAAAAACACAGAACTTAGAAGACAGGAAATTGTTATCTTTTCAATAAAACAGTATTCAATTCAACACATTACAAGGAGGAACATAGAATTCAACCTGGATAATCTTTTTGTAATGTTCTGCAAGAGTTTAATTTTGGTTTTATGGGTTTTTCCTAAATTTTCTCAGTTCATGCTGGACCTTAAAAAATTTCACCCCGATTACAATAATAATAACAATAATAATAATAATTGAATCATATTATCAAACGAATTTTCGGGACGAATTGAGTTGATGGGAGAGGTGTTACCACCCTGACCTCCCCATATATTTAATATATAAACATCCGTATAGTTACCAGTGATACAACAGTCACTGACTCTCAAATTCTAAAACTAAGCCTTAACAGCAACTAATAAATAAATTCAGTTTGATTCTGAAACCTAAATAGTACAGATCTAACGTATTTTTTTATTAAATAACCATCATATTAATATAGTTGGTAACTAACGTGGTCAACAACCCGACCTGTCATATTACGACTTACATGAGCCGCAAGTCCCATGTACACCCATCACCCATGGCTCTTGGATGAGAGCAATGTTGATTATGTCCTCTGCGAAAATCCTTCACAGTGTTCACTTTGCAGGTTCACCTGGAACACCCTAGAGGTGCCCATTTTTGGCAGATTTGCGGACATGGTCGGAGTTTTTGCCCCGTCTAGACTGATTGCCCCGCACACATTTAGGGAGACGAGCAGCCTTAGCTTTCATTGAGTCTGCTGATGCTCCCGCGGGGGCTGCCTTGCGCAGCGTTTGCGGCGCCGGTTTTCCACTGATCGTCGGCGTCGTGTTGCAGGACCCTGTGTTGGGGGGCGTCATAGCGTGCACTGCTGCTGCACTGGTTGGCGGCCCAGGGACCTGGTGTGAGGGGAGGTTGGTGGGATGAGGGAGATTGATGAAGAAGGGTGGACGGATTGGTGTAGGGGTAACCGCTAGCCTAGAAGGTCCATCCGTGTGGGCCTTGTCCTTGGATGCGGAGCCAAGTATAAGTCTGGTCTTGTCAAACTGATACCAGATCTTACCACCACACTCGGTATGAGCCTTCATTGATATGCCGTCCACCATCATAGACAACATCACCATACTGTTCTTGACCGTACGCTGCATGACCTTCGTCTGCGAAGTTGAGATAGGGTTTTGGTTACTGATTTGAGCCAGAGTCCGGACAGTGGTCAGATCACAGCAATTGGCATTCTTCCAGCATCACCACCTCCAGTCCACATATGGCTTTTATGTGGACAAAGTTAGATCGGACCCATGTGGCCGCAGCCTCATCTGCACAGAGTAGCAGAAGACACTCGGTTCTTTGGATGCATCCGTTGAGCCGAGGCCACACACGGAGAGACGTACATACATGACTGAGGCATCCAGGATAGCCATCCTGACCTTCGCTATCAGCTCAGTCGTTAAAGGTGGCGACCCGTCGAATGCTCCAATTAACTGCTAGCCATGCTACTATAGGATGTGGCAGACGGCTCGGCTGAGCGTTTTTGGGCCTTTTGGAAGAGAAGGACTTCGGTCACTTTTCCTAAGAGCGAAGCCGCTTCACCTCGTATTCGGCGGTAAGCGCTTTGGCGACAGCTAGAGCCTCGGCTCTGGGTAGTCCGCTTAAGATTGTCACAACTTGACGAAGGTGTTCTCAGCATTTAAACTCAAGTGCTTAAGTTGAAAGTCTGCATCCGTCATGCCAAGTCTTTAAGAGATCGCGCTGGATGCGTCATCACACTCGCTAGCCTTGTCACCGGTGTCAGATGCTGAGGACAATGTTCTGATCCCTGACCGTGTTATCTTTGCAAGGAGGTTGGTGGCCCATCCGGGTCTGCTGTAACGACACCCATGTTGACGTTAAGACGGGGTAGCCGGCAACACATCAGCTGTAGTACACGTATTTGGCTCAGCCGTGCAGGTTGGAACCGGGGGTGACGCTATTGATGCAGCGTCAGACTCATCTTTATTTGAGATAGTTTGATTCATTATAAATCCCTCGAATAAACGGGAATGAAAGGTCACCCGCGGCATAGCTATTTTACGTATGTACAAATATAAGTATTTTTAAGTAGATTAACATAAACTGCATTTTATATAAATAATAAATAATTTATTTAACATATCTTTATACAGGACCTTAAATGTTATAGTGCATTTATATATTTCGAGTCACATCTAATGGCTTGAAGTAAAAGTGACTATATATACGAAACTCTTCTTTAGCATCATTTATGCGTGTCTTTGTTTTTCTCTTCTATCTTTACTACACTTTCAAATGGCAATTTTTCTGACAAGAACGTTACGAAAAATGTGTTAATTATTGTACAAAGATTAAATAGTATACGAAAAAAAATTTAAAATGAAGCACCGTTTAATAAAAACCTATGCGTTTTTTATATGCAGTTCGATTGACTATGATGAGTTGAATTTTAAATTATAGTTGCATTAATAAGTGAAGTTAATGCCTGGCATCTTCCTCTACTTCGGCAGGAACAATCGGGTCAATTCCCTTGACTTGATTGTGGAGGTGCTCCTCAATAACATTCACATCAGGCAATAAGCGTACCTCAACGTGAGTGGAGGCGCTATGCTCCTGCTCGTTCTGCTGATCTTTTGAGTCCTCATCATCCTGCTTATCCGATCGATTCTGTGCCTTGTGATTCTGTGGTAGAATTGTAGTGGACTGCGGTTGCTCTATGGCAGTAAGTATGGACTGCAGTAGCCCCTGCGACAAAATTTCCTCATGATTTGCGCCTTGATCACCAAGAGCTGCTCCGTTGCCGTTGCTGCCGCCCACAGCTGCATTTTTCAACGAGCTGCCAAACTGCACTTGGAATTTTTGAAGTGGCTGCTCAGCTCTTGAACCCAGCTGAATACTTTGCGATTTCTGCGCTGAAATTACATTTAATCCATCTAAGCCAGGCAGCTGGTGCGGATCTGTTCCATCTGGCAGTGCCGCAACTGCCGATTTCTGCGATGCATACCCGGAGTGGTCA
Organism: Hirtodrosophila alboralis; assembly: GCA_035043045.1. Lineage (NCBI taxonomy): Eukaryota > Metazoa > Arthropoda > Insecta > Diptera > Drosophilidae > Hirtodrosophila > Hirtodrosophila alboralis. Next base: position 88,107 of record JAWNNH010000025.1, read on the forward strand.
AAATCAATGTCGTTTCCGGAAGGTGGAGGACCGTAGCTGTCGGCGGACCCAGCCAGAAACTGCGTGTGTTGCTCAGCCACAGGGATGCTCTGCGCGATGGCATTGTAAGCCCCAGTTGATTCTGCCGATACACTTGCAAATTGTTGATGTGGTTGTACTTGGTAGCCAGTGCTGCTGACAAGGTTGGGTCCATGGCCGCAGTCATGTACCACCAGTGTCTGAAGCTGCTGTTGAGGCGGATGCGGAACAGGTCTCCGAATAGATTGTTGGTTAAATCGCGGTGCCTGTTGTGCTAAGGGAAGTCCTTGAGAGTGAACAAACTGCTTTGTGTGCTGCGAGGCGCTATAACTGTTTTCTATGTTCTGGTGCTGGCTCTGTTGCTGTAGAAAGATTGCCGGCGGAGGAGCTGGCAAATATTGCTGTGGAGGTGGAGGTAAGTTGTGGGGTTGTGAAAGAAGCACTGAATTAGGTGCACCGTACTGCTGCAAGTGTGCAGGCTTATGGTGGATGAAATTTGGTCCTGGCTGAAGCTGCGGCAACTGTTGCTGAGCAATTATCTGCGGCGGCACTTCCTGATTTAGAGACGTGCCGTAAACGTCCTGTGGTGGAGCAGTCTGTCCGTTAAGGGCAATTTCATGGACAGCTGGTGGAATATAACCAGACGACTGCTGTGGTGGTCTTACCCCGAATTGGTCCAGGTGTTGCACTGCAGCGCCAATGGACTCCAGGAGTCCGGTGGGAACGGGTGGACGATAAGCCACAGGCTTATTTGGCTGACCACCGCCATGTTGAAGGAAACCATTTGAAATGTCATAGCTTGAGCCATACTGGATGTTCACGTTAGAATGGGAATGCGTATGGGCTTGGGAGTGAGGATGATTGCTGGTAAGTGCGGAAAACTGCGGCGACGGCGGTCTATTATCGGATCCAGGTACCAGAAAGTGTGGCAAAGCACCACCAGAACTGCTCTCAAAAGTCTCATATTTGTGGCCGTGGCTGAAACCAGGCGCAAATGAATCCGAAGGAGGTTTTGAATAGGAGTCCTCAACTAAGCCAATGGCGTCCTAAACAGAAGATAAGATAGAAAATATGTAGATAAATTAACTTAGTTTATAATATGTAAAGGTTAAACTAACTTTTAGGGGGTTTGTCTCCTGTGGAGCTTCCAAATCAATTGTGTTTAAATGGCCACCGGCTCCGGGACCAGTGACACCGCCACTGTCTTCACCTTGCAGCGCCACAGCTACGAGTTGTTCATCGGAAAGGCCATCAATAATACTATCCTCTCTAGTGGCACCGCCCACACTGTACTGGATGCCAACGTTCTGGATGTTGCTCTGCCCCTGGTTGACGTTCTTGTAACCACCCTGAGTATCGACGTGATTTTGCCCGACGTATGCGTCAAGGGGCGCTGGAATAGGCTTCCACCCATCACAGGCGGTTTGAAAGGGCGCTTGTGAGCCGCTAACACTGTGCGTATGTCCAAATGCATCGATTTGAATCTGTACTTGTTTAATATGACCATTGGGCGGGCCGCTCGGTAGTTGCTGGCCACCGGATTCACTTAATATTATGGTTGTTTCAGGCACTCGGTTGATATGCGATCCAGGTAGGTTAACAGGCAGCGGAGGTGGACCGTAGTTGGGTGGTGTATCGTAGACAGGCTTGGGCGACAGGCTGAGTGGTCCAGAAGCCGGCGGACCATAAGACGTGGCTGGCTGATGAGCTGGTTTAAACAGCAAGGCAGGATGCGGTGCGGGTAGTGGTTGTGATGGTGGTATGCTGTGTAGAGGTTTTGATGGTGGGGGTCCATACTGTGGTGCCGGACGATGCTGAAACGGAGGCGGACCATAATACGATGTAGGTTGGGGCGACGGACCGTACTGTGGGGGTGGGCCATACTGTGCTGCAGGTGGTCCATTCACAGGTTTTACGGGTGGCGGGCCGTACTGTGATGCGGGCTTGTGCTGAATATGAGGTGGACCATAGAATGGCTTGGGCACTCCAAAGTGTGTCTTAATTTGCTCGTGCAAGCCACTTGAAGAAGATGAGCTGCCACCCAAAAAGTTGAGCTTGGGCGGCCCGTACTTCAACGCAGGTGGACCGTAGTCACGGAAAGGTATCTGCTGCGGCACACCATATTCATGATGTGGTATATGATGTGGTCTAGGAGGTGGACCATACGAGTCAAAGCCCGCCGGCCGCAATTCCTTGCCGCTAAGAACAGCCTGAACAGCGCAAAAACAGAACATCGTCAAAAATAGCAGCAACTGAATAGAAAAAAACATCATCAACGAAATGAAGGAAAAAAAAAATCAGAATTAAAATTAAAAAATTTTAATATCAAATAGCTAAAACGAAAAAATAATTTTAAATATGTGTGAAAATATCTCGCTAAACTTGCACGGGTTTATATTGAAAACGGTAAAATGAGGTAATAATACAGTGATATTCCGATCAGCAATGCGATAACGTGTACAAGAAACAGCTTTTGTATTTATTGTTCGATTGTGATGAAATTTACACAGTATAGCCAAGTGTACACCACCCCACAAATGTCGATCATTATTGTTATAATTTCGCTGCAGCATGCACATTTTGTTAACCGAAAAGCAACAGATCTAGTTAATAAAATTAAGTTATTAAAATAAACTTAATCATTGATTAATAATCAAGGATTCACATACACATATGACGTCAGCAGTAGCTCTACCTCTACTTCGACATGGAAGTATCTCCTTTGCACTCTCACATTCTGGTGCACGTTGGTGCATAACAGCTAGCTCAATAGGGGTTTTCATACAATTTTCACAGGCATTTTCAAACAATTGTGAGCATATTTTTAACAGTTTTAGCCTCCTACCATTTGGCTTTACTCTAAAATACCTAAAATATCTTTAACCTTAATGACTGACTGATTGGCGACTCACAGTCAAGTCAAGCGGTAGGAGCAACAAACCTTAATTTGTAAAGTTGCTCCTTATTATATCGTTAGTTGGCTAAAACTAAAAAATATGTTAGGTATAAATATATAGATACATATACATAATTGTACAATGCATACAAATGTAAAACATCCGAATCTTATGTATGAGAAACACACAATAACTGAAATTACATATAATATTATGTAAGAGTTTATAAATATGATTAACAGCTTGTCCAACATAAACGACATTGTTAGTCAAATATATTATATAACTGTTTTATGTGTGTTGGCATAAAGTAAGCTTATATAAAAGGGGCAAATCTCAAGGCGAAAGATTGTGTTTTCAATGATAATATACGTCAATATTCAATAGATGACAAACTATCAATACCTGTACGTAAAATACTTACACATAAATGATTACATACATACTCAATTGATTATATGTTTGTATGTTTCGTATGCATGTATGCGCCTGTAGTACCTCTTTCTCCAATTCCCAGTGCACGGGATTGCCAAATATTTGGCATAAATTGGAATATTACAGATATCGAGTTGAAACTTAGTATATTTTATAGCTATACACAGCAAAACAGTTAAACAAAATCTAAAGTTCATTAACCACTCCCATCCTACCACCCATATAAGACAACACTGCGGATACGTAGTAACTTACCTAAGTTGTAAGTAAGTATGCTTACTTACCTTACATATCTCGCAAAGTGAAACAACACATTTTTTTTAATTCCACAAAAGACGAGCACTTTGGATTAATTTGCTCTGTTTTAAGACGATACAAAACAATAAACATAAATGACTGACTAAACACCTGACTTTGACACACGATCCAAATTGCATGGTTGCGTTTATAGCAAAAGTAATTATGGATTATATATGTGGGATTCTTAGAAAATACAGAGGCAGCAAAAACTACACGCAGTGGTCGGCAGTTTTAGAGCTCGGAATATAGTTTTGTAGTAGTGCAGCTTTGCGTCACGAAGGGTCATGCGACGAGCATTGCGAAAGAACAAATCACTTGCTGATAGAATTTCGTTGTGATCGCATTGCTAGTTGAAGAGAATATTTAAGTTGAATTAAGTTAAATTGCGTCGATGTACTGAGTTGATATTAAGAGCCAGATCCGATCTTTATAATAATAATATAAGTACCTATAAGAGTCTTAATATTATAAAAGTATTTGAGTTTAAATAAACAACATTTTTATAATAACTCTACAAATGGGGGATCAACCGGGATCGGATCAAAAATAAAACAATATCAACTTAATAACAATTGATGTGAAGGTGCCGTAAAGCTGAAAAAAAAAAAAAAAATTATAATAATAATATTGTTTAATTGTTGAAACAATATTGCGTTGCAAGCATAGCAGCAGTTGAAGTGCGAGCGAGAGAGATAGAGGCGACGAAAAGGCACACAAAGAAAACGTTGCGTGTGTGTATGTCGAGAGACGACAGACAGACGGCGGCGGCAACGAGACGAGTTGTTAATACAGCAGCAGTTCGAACTCAAAGAGGTGGTTTTTCTGTGTGTATGCTGAGAGGCACCGTTACTTCTGTGCCTGTACCCTGCAATATTGTTTTCTAAGAAGTGGCAAGCGACTGGTGTGCGCAGAAGGCGGCAGCAGCGACGATCGACGTAGCAGCAGAGCACATAGAGACAGCGGCGTTTGTGAGCAGAGACGAAGAGTTGAAAGCTGGTGTTCGGCGCAAAAGAGCAACGAAACGGCGAGTGAGAGTGACGCATTGACGCATTGACGACAAGTTGGTCGGGTAAGCTTCGGGTTGTAGCTACGCTGAGCGAGCAACGAGCATGTGTGTTGGCATCGGCAAGTGGTGAATCTTGTGCGTGTGCATACACATTTTCGGCAACAGAAGCAAGAAGAAGAGCGTCGTCACGGGCCGTGGCATAAGGCAAATATTTAAGTTGCATGCGCATTAACGCTGTTTATTAATATTTGATTTACATATTTTCTTACCTTAGAAGTTAAGTTAAGAAATTTGCTCAATTAGCCAAAATAAGTCGAGTTTGTAGTGGAAATTAATTAAAAGTAATTCTTGTAAGATGGATCGCAGCGAAATACTTAGCCTAAATGTTGAAGAGTTGCGTGAGAAGCTGGCAGCGTTGCAGCTGACTACTGAGGGACGCAAGGCTGAATTACAAGCAAGACTGCTCGAACACTGTGTTGTAGAGAATGAAAATGAGGAACCAGCTAACGAATCTTTAGGCCACAGGCAAAATACTGAGCAAACTAGATCGTGGTTTACTCTCAAAGATGTAGAAGGCAGTGTATCAAAATTCGATGGGGCAAATTCGGCTGATATCGATCAATGGATTAGCGAGTTGAAAGAGTGTGCAATTACAGTGCAGTGGACCCAATTGCAGTTATTTGTGTATGCAAAACAGTTGCTTGAGGGTGCTGCTAAACTGTATATTCGCAGTCAGCCGGGTATAAATAGTTGGGAAATGTTAAAAAGCGTTATAACTGAAGAGTTTAGAGTCAAATTATCATCAGCAGAAATTCATAAACGCTTGAGTAAACGGCAGCAGAAAAAAGGTGAGACGTTGCAGGAATATTTGTACGCGCTTATGGACATAGCAAAATCTATAGATCTGGAAGACGAAAGTTTAATAGAGTATTTTGTTGAAGGTATTCCAGATACTAGAATGAATAAATCGCTGTTGTACCAAGCCAGAACAATTGGTCAGTTAAAAAATCAGATGGAAGCATACCAAAAAGCTCGTGGTCCGTACGCGACAGTGAATAAAAGGGAGTCGGTATGTAGAAACGCAGAATCTGATTATAACAAGGAGTGGAAAACTGAAAAGGCTCGCAAATGTTTTAAATGTGGTGACGCGACACACCTTGCGAGGGATTGCAACAAAAAAGAGTTGTTTTAAATGTGGAAAGCCAGGACACAGAGCAGTACAATGTCAAGCTATAGACCAGTCTAAAGCAGAAAAATCAACAAATATTGTGCAAGTAGAAAAGTCTGTTAGCAAGTCGTCAAGCACGTTTACTGTTTCGGGCCTAGAGTTAAAAGATGTAATTTGTGGTGAGGTAGTATTCAAAGGGCTCGTTGATACTGGTGCAGATTTGTGTCTCATGCGTAGAAGCATTTTTTTCAAGTTGGGAAGTCGTCAATTAACTGGATGTGCAAAAAGTTTAATAGGAATTGGAGAAAATCAAGTTTTGACTTTTGGTAGCTTCGTAATTTCTGTTAAAATTGATGACATACAAATGAAAGTAGAGTTTCATGTCGTTCCAGATGAAGACATGGGATTTGAAGCAATTCTTGGTATGACTATCTTGAACCAAGTAAATATGCAGATAACCAAAGAGAGTACCACTTTAGTGCGTATAGTTGAAAACGAAGTAGCTCGCGTAGATGACAGGATAGTTAGTGTTGGAAATAGTACCTGTGCAGATCTGTTGAGAGAATTTCAGAGCATGTGTATGTTGACTCTAGACAATAGCGCAAAGATAAGTGAGAATGAGTTGTCGCATTTGACTGAGATGTATAAATCAGAGGTTCAACAGCTTATATGTTCTTATAAGCCGAAAAGAAATCAACGTGCTCCAATTGAAATGAAAATCGTTGTTCTAAAATGCGTCATTTAGATGCGCTGAGTCGATTGTCGTGTTATGTTTTAACAGATAGTGTTGTACATCGCTTAAGAGAAGCACAAATGATGGATGAGTGGACCAAGGTTGTGCGTTGTATTGTTGAGGATAAGGGATATGAAGATTTTTATATTGAAAATCAGATTTTGTTTAAAGATCCAAATCGTGAACTTATTGTAGTTCCTAGTCAAATGGAGAGCGAGATAATTCGAGTTGCACATAAACATAAACATAAAAAGATCTTGTTGAGAAACAGTAAAAGGAAAAGTTGCTCGTATTGTTGAAAAGTATGTTGAGTGCATCGTAATGAATACTAAAGCTGGAAAGAAAGATGGATTCTTCACGCCGATAGATAAAGGGGATAAGCCATTGTGTACCTATCATCACATAGATCACGTAGGACCAATGGAGTTGACAAATAAGCGCTACAATCACATATTTGTTGTTGTTGATGGGTTCTCAAAGTTTGTTTGGTTGTACCCAACTCGCAGCACTGGAACTGAAGGAGTAATAAGTTGCTTGCAGAGACAGGCTGATCTGTTTGGTAATCCGAATCGCATTGTTTCTGACAGAGGTACTGCGTTTACTTCGCACATATTTAGAGAGTATTGTGAAGTACGGGCATAGTGCATTTACTGATAACCACTGGAGTGCCACGCGGAAATGGACAAGTTGATAGAATGCATAAAATAGTTGTACCTATGCTAAGTTAAGCCATGAGAGTCCTGGAAATTGGTATAAACACGTAGACAGAGTGCAGCAGATTATTAACAATACCGCACCACGTAGCACAAAAGTTTCGCCATTTAGCATTTTAACAGGTCTCGAAATGCGTATACCAGATAATTTAGAGTTGACTGAATTGATAAAGGAATGCTTGATTGATGAATTGGAAGACCATCGTAATACTGTGCGTCAAAAGGCCAGCGAGAATATTGGAAAAATGCAAGTCGAAAATAAGAGGGAATTTGACGCAAACAGGAAAAATAATCGTAACTATAAAAAAAATGACTTAGTTGCTATTAAGCGTACTCAGTATGGAACAGGATTGAAGTTGAAGGGTAAATATTTAGGGCCATATAAAGTGGTAAAATTAAAGAAGCATGGCAGGTATGATGACGAGAAAGTTGGTATTGGGGAAGGACCTTGCAAAACTTCGACAGAAGCTGAATTTATGAAAGTTTGGGATTCCTCCGGGTCGAAGGACACGTCAGGACAGCCGAATGTGGGATTCTTAGAAAATACAGAGGCAGCAAAAACTACACGCAGTGGTCGGCAGTTTTAGAGCTCGGAATGTAGTTTTGTAGTAGTGCAGCTTTGCGTCACGAAGGGTCATGCGACGAGCATTGCGAAAGAACAAATCACTTGCTGATAGAATTTCCTTGTGATCGCATTGCTAGTTGAAGAGAATATTTGAGTTGAATTAAGTTAAATTGCGTCGATGTACTGAGTTGATATTAAGAGCCAGATCCGATCTTTATAATAATAATATAAGTACCTATAAGTACCTATATATTATAAAAGTATTTGAGTTTAAATAAACAACATTTTTATAATAACTCTACATATATATTTCGAGTATATAGTTATTATATTATATTAAATTCAAATTTAGTTTTGTTTCCACAGATTTTCGATTTGTTGCCAAATATTTGGCGATCCAGTCCACTATGCAAGTGTGGTATTAATTGCGTAAAACGCACGATGGGCTCTTAGAGCGAAGCCCGATGGTCAGCGTTGCGAATGAAATATCATCAGATAGATCTACAACTAAAACTACAAGTTATAACAATAAGCGTAACGAACCACAACTTGGCCAGTATTTAAATAGTAAAAATTTCCAAAGTGGCTAAAGCGAAGAATATGCCGCGCCCAAAGTAAAAACTTTCACTTCCCGTTAGTCTAGACACGAACTAAACAACATCAGCAGCTCTGTAATATTTTTTATTGAGCTTCTATGAGCGTGGGTGTTTAGTTAATTAAGCCATGCAACAGCATTTTGTATCCCGTACATTTAAGAGACAATTTACAATATATGAAAATTATCTCTGATTCTGAAAAAAAAAATTTAAAAATAGATTGCCGGAAACGTTTTTGAGATAATTGAAAAAAGAAAGATTTTCGACTTTCCAAAAAGGTAGCTTTGGTTAGGTTAGGTTTAACCTATCTTTGGTAAAGTGTAGTAAAATTTTGAAAAGGTAAGAAAATTGCCTATCAGCACGTCATACCACATTCTTAAATGAGATAATTCGTTTCATGATTACACTTTGTAACACATAAATTGTATTATTTACCAAATCTACTTTTTCTGATACATATGTAACCCCAGATGCCGAAACACCACTTTAAAAATTTTTCTTAGGTGAGAAATTTTTCGTAGAATTTTTTGAAATCTAGTATTTTTTTTAAGATTTTTCTCAAAAGTTAGCCTGGAGTTTTGATCATTACTCGAGAATCTTGCAGCCGATATTAAACATCTTAACTTTTTCTTAAGACTAATAAATATATCTGTATAATATAAAGGTACAAATAATAAAGATTAAAATTAAAATTTTCCATAATACTATGCCCATTTTAAAAAAGACAATTTTTTCTCCAAAACTAGAATTTTAATTTTTTTTATCACATTTTAAATCTTACGACCCATTTTACATAATTATTGATCCTAAAAGTTCGTGATACAAGAATTTTTTGTTGCGTATAGTTACCCTTCATTATGCTCGGTAGCGGTGAGTAACTTACAGCAAACGAGATCATCTCCCCCATCTGCATTACATTTCACCTGTCTTTCGTTACGATTTCAGCTTTGTTATATTTCGTAAGTCTTGCGTTACATTATCGACTGCTTTACTTTAATCCAGTGTTACCCTAGTTGCAATCGTGCGTCAAAACTTCTTGTAATTAATGACTATGCAGTCTAATGTGTCACACGTCACTTTTTACATCCTGTACTCAATAACTAAAATGGGTAAAAGGAAGTTATAAGCAAGAAAGAAACGGCTATCTTCGGCACGTAATTTTCGTCGTTTTCGGCATACCATTGCAATGGTCTTTGAATGCTCGACCAATTGTTTCTATGGCAGCCATATCATATAGTATTACGACTTTTGATCAAACTTGATCAGATTGATAATTTTACATCGAACTGTTGAGTTCGGTTCTGATATCTTCAAAATCAAAAAAGGCTTGCATAGAACAGATAATATTTTACACAATTGATTCTATGACAGATTTTGATTTAACTTGGTCAGATTCTACAAATTATAATTTTACATCGAACTAAAAAACGAAAAATTTTTAATACAAGTACTTTATGACCGATTGTTCCTATGCTATAATATATAGAGTTCCGATTTTGATGAAACTTGATCAGCCTGCTTAGATCATAATATTACATCGATTTGCCAAGCTTAGTTTGATATCTTTGCATCACAGAACACATAAAGTATATATAATCTTGATGAGGACAACGAATTGAGTCGACATACCATTATCGCTCGTCCTCCTGTTTGTTTCTATGAGCACTACTCACTTTGAGAGACGATCGGTCGAATATTGAAATTTTTAGAAGACCATTGCAATGGTATATAGTTTCGGTATGTCGTGTCTTTCGTGTTTTTTTATAACTTCAAATATTTACTAAATATCATTATTTAAGGACTTTTTTTAGAATTTACTTTTTCTTTAATTTTAAGGCATACGGGGATCCCCAAATATCCCCTTTGTGACCTTGTTTAACTGTTAATTCAGCCTAATAGACGCACCGGCTAACCGCTACGGCTAGCTTACTCAATTTAAGGACTGATAAAAAGAAATGCACAAACAAGTGTATTGAATGAGTTAGAAAATGAAGCAAGTGGTGGCAAAAAACGAAAAAACTAACTGTCGAACCCATTGAAAAGGAATTATCGATAATAAGTGAAGTTCGTGCTGGACTGGTCGACCGTATTAGACGGTATAAACATGAGTAGGTGGATGAATATACATAAGTAAGTACATTATACAAAAAATTGCAAACTATCTTAAATGTCACCTAGCGGATGAATAATTATGCCCTTAATCACGAAAGATGTAGAGTGGCTCGCAATTGTACTGTGTGAGCGGGGAAGGCTATAAAAGTTGTGGTGTTCAACATAAATAACCCGCAGACTATTGTCTTAAAAGCGTGTGAAGTGACCCACATACTGGCAGCTCTTAGTTTATGAGACCACTCCCATTGAATTGTTATGTACTTCGATTCAAGTATGCAAGTCAGTAAAACAGCTGGTCGCAACGAACTGCGATTAACTGTCTTAATAGTATTTTTTAGTTAAAACATAGTATTATTAAAAAGATGGAATGGGTAACATTTGTATGTATGTACATAAATGATCATAGTCACTGTTTGTTATTTTGAACTTTTCCTTCGATTTCTGTTCATTAGCATAGTCAACAAATATTTGTTTTGGATGCTAAATAATTGACAATCAACACAAAAAGCAAAAACAACACAGCACACAAACAAGCATTATAAAATAAAAAAAAACAAGCGTCTAACTTTCACTCTCATTGGGAAAAAGATAATTTAGTTCCAAGATGAGCATGGCCAAATGAATGACAATATAATCTTTTCGTACAATATTACTATTAAATTTACTGTAACGTATGAGTATATATGTATATACATTTGTTAATATTGCCTGATCACACCTGCTACTATAAGATATTCTGTTAAAAATAAGATTTATTTTGTGTTAGTTAAACACCGTTATATTAAACAATAAATTATAAAATAACTTATTAAACAATTTAATCATTAGGTTTGTTAAACGAAAATCTCAAGGCCTCTATTATACACCTAGCGTGTGATGTAATTTTGTAACAATACATATACATACATACATATGTTCGTACATATGTGATGCAATAAGAAAGTGTTGTTTCTATGCAAGCTAGTCTCTTATTTTGTGTGTACACTATCTTAATGAAACTTTAAACCGTAAATAATGATTTTTTTTTGTAAACAAAAAAAAATAACGCAGTTATAGTAAATTTGAAAGAGCGAGAAATAAACTACGTGCAATTTTACCATAATTTAAAATTTATGATTCTTATTGTTACTTTCACAAAATATTGATTAATCTTGAGTTATACTTTACAACTCAACTAATAATTACTATTTTTAAACAAAAATATAAAACTCTTAAAATGATGTTTATTCATGAGTTTTATTTTTATTTAAAACTAGTATTCTGGGTTTTGCATTGGAAATTAGACCAAAATTTATATTTATGTATATATTCTTAGTCAGGGATCCAAGACTAACAAACCTCTATAATCCATTTTTTAAGGTAAGAAATTTTATATGCAAAGCCAAAATTACCAGTTTTTTTATATTTGAGAAATATATATATATAGAAATATTCATTTTATGATAAGTTTTATTTTTTTGCTCAAAAATAGTAATTATTGTATGAGTTGTAAAGTCCATCAAAATTAATCATTATATTGTGGGAGATATTGTGGGAGAAAAAATTAAAAATAATAGCTTTTATAATAAAACTTATATAGATTAAAGTCCTTAATATGTACATACACATGTAAGTCGGAATCGGCAGAAGATAAGTTTTCATATTTGTCACATTTAATTTTGTCAGCTTTCATTCTACATATGTACATACATGTGTACATTCAATTCCACCTGGTATTACGTACATATGTTAAAAATATATACTTTCACTCGCATTTCGTCATTGTCACCATAGTGACTGTGAGTCACTTCACTTCGTCACTTTCTTTCATAAATTATTTTTTTTATACGAATTTCTATCTTTCGACCATCATTAATATTAATATACCTTTTCCTTATAGACTTGATTTTTATAATTTCCATAGCCTTATTTATAAATAAATTACAAAATTGGTCTACACATTTTTTGGTTTTTTTAGCAGATTTTGTGTTAACTGCATTACAAACCCTGATTTCAAGGAAAGTTAAGTTCGTGTTTTCTACTTAAGCAATTATCTTTACCATGGCGGCTGCCCTACAATAAATCCAGGGCTGGTTTCAAATTTTCCGGCAAAAGACACGTTGAATAAGCTTTTTTTCCTAGGGTTTTAGCTTGGAAGTCTAATATATTTGTAACAGATAACTTGCACTTTACGAGGTCGCGGCGGATTAAAAAAAAATAAATAAAATAAAATAAAATGCTGGAAACCGTCACAATTCGATACTGCACGGTCGAAAATGAAAAAAGGTTTGCTAACGTATTCGGCAACGGATTGAACGGTTATGTGTCCGTTACTTGTCACTTTCAAACTAAAAATGGTGCTGCACAGATGATAACACCAGCTCATATAGGTAATAGCCAACGGCAGCGCCGTCATCGGCTGCGCAGCCGCCGAAGTATAGTCGAAATACCAAAACCGAAAGTGAAGAAATTTTGTAAAAGTAAAATACAAAAATAAATAAAGAAGCAGACGACGTCAAGTCAACACAAGATGCTCGCTGAAGGGATTACCATTGGAGAACAAGCTTGAGCTAAAGAGACTGAGAGAGACGGAAAGAAAAAGTTTCTTGAACGCGACCAGTTTTGCAACATTTTTACAATGTTTTTGTTGGCTTGGCACATGCCGAATGCAAATTGGCTGCATTTTAAATTTTTGCAGCAAAAAGTGTTAAAGTTGACTTTAAAATATCAAGCAAATGTGCGAATTATGAAAGGACATCGCATTTAGAATTTGAATCATTCATTAAGAAAAAATTTCCTCCCAATTCAATGCAGAAACTCTGTAAATCAAGATTATTTAAATTGTCTTATAATAAATAATTACTTCTGTAAGAAAAATTTAATTTAAGAATGTTATATGACATGCTGATAGGCAATTTATTACCTTTTCAAAATAATAAGCATATTTTATATTACACTATGCAACAGAATTTTGCATCCTGTTCTTTTTAGTCGTTTTATATGTAAAATGGGTCACTGATTCCGAAAAAAATTAAAAAAAAATATGTTGCTGGGACCGTTTTCGAGATATTCGATAAAAGCTATATTTTCGACTTTTCAAAATGGTAGCTTTGGTAAAGTGACAATAAATCCAAACATAGTTTATTAATATTACAGGTGTTTATGCTTATATAAAAAGGTAATAATATGGACTATCCACCTGCCATACAACACTTTTCAATTAGAAGTTTCGTTTAGAAATATGACCATTTTAAAACAAGCTATTTTTTGTGCAATACTTTTTCGAAAGCTCGAATTTTAATTTTTTGGATCACTCTTTGGATCCAAAGGTTTACTAACTCTAAAATAAATAAAAATTTGTTTATGTATCAATCGATAAATATAGAAGTTATTAGATTCGAAGTGCAAAATTAAAATTTTTAATTTTTGTGTAAAAATTTGCAATGTGAGGAGATTATAATTTTTTTTAAAAAGTCTGGAAAATTCAAAAAATAAATTGCAAACCGTCAGCCGATTCCTTGGATCCCAACGCGTCAAAGAATGTATCGCTTGTAAATATCTATAAAAAAAATGGCCAAATTATAGCCCTAACCCAAACTTACAACAACAAACCAAAAATCGTTTTATCGCATTGAGATTTCTTTTATATGCTGAGAAAGAAGAAGAACAGCTGAACGTAAATGCACGTAAAACCGTTTAATAATTTTGTTTTTTAACTTAATTTTCGGATGGATAAACCAGCCCACAGACAACCGCTTCATCAAGTAGCAACTCATGGCCAAGCCACAAAGCACTATTGAGGCGATGATATTTGTTCTGCAACAATGTATGATGGACTTTATGTCATTTATGAGAACAACTATGCAAAACCTCATGCAAAATCGGAATACATTGATGCAGTTGCTTGCTTCACAATTATCCAAATAATCAATTGCTTCTCTAAGAATATCGCTGTGGAGTGCCAACGTCTCTTCACGGCACAAACTTGAACTAACTCAATTTCTGATAACAATATAAATCGATTTCATGCTGCTTGCGGAAACGCAGAGTGAGTGACAGATCCACAGACCGTTATCCTCAAAACAACGGCTTAAAGAAGCTACCCGCTGACTCACTAAGGCTCTAAAACAAGAAGAGAAAGACGCCCAGTACCGGTACCGTTAGTTGTAGTATACAACTATCACCAACCAGCACAAAACATCCGTTGTGGAGACTGTTATTCCTATAAGAAACTCTTCTGGCAGCTGGGCCCGTAGCGATAAAAACAGAGTCAGCACATTAGCTTTTCACCTAAGAAATTATTCCAGCCGATCCTCGCAACTAATTCGTTTGTACTACCGTCTCCGTAATTTTGTTTTCAATCTGATACCAACCGATTTGAATTTCGGCCTAATGGAATTGCGAAAGTCATAAGAGAACAACTTAAACCATAAAAGTCTACAGGCTGCGATCTAATAACTCCAAAAATGATTATCGAACTTCCGAGCTGCGCCATTTACGTCATCTGCAAACGTTGAACGTGATCTCACGACTTGGCTACTTTCCAAAGAAATTGAAAAAATCTATCATAACTATGATACCGAAACCAGGAAAAGATTATACAGTGCTATTATCTTAAGACCTATAAGTCTTCTATCGTGTATGACAAAACTGTTTGAAAAATGCTTCCTGATGCGCAAAATCCCCTACCTGAGGGCACACAAGATTTGCCGCGGTTCATCAATTTGGCTTCCGAGAAAAACATGTAACTATCGAGCAAGTGAGCCGTATAACATCAGAAATACATATTGCATTCGAAAAGCGGTAATACATCAGTGCGATATTCCTTGATGTTTCTCAAGCTTTTGATCGAGTCTGGCTTGACGGTCTTGTGCATTAAATCAAATCAATACTTCCCGAGCCCACTCACAAGCTATTTGAATCGTATCTCCACAACCAAGTTTTCGATGTGAGATGCAAAGCTACTACGTCTGATGAATACTTTTTTAATCCAACCTTGTACATCCAATACACAGCAGATGCCCAAATAAAGCAACAGCACCATTTGCTGCTCACCTAATAATTGTGGAAAAGTGGCCATCAGATTGGCGTATTAAAGTAAACGAACAAAAGTGCAAAACATGTTACTTTTACTCTCAACAGGCAAAACTGTCCTCCATTAACGTTGCATATCACACAGATTCCCCAAGCTGATGTAGTAACCTATCTTGGCGTCCACCTTGATAGCCAACTTACTTGGCGGAGACACATAGGAGTTAAGAAAACGCACCTGATAAAAAAGGCCAATAGCCTACATTGAATTATGATTGCTCCTTCTCCACTTTGTCTGGACTACAAGGTCCTTCTCTACAATTTCACATTAAAACTAATCCGGACCTATGGCTCCCAGCTATGTGAAAATGCGACCAGCAGCAACATTAGCATTTTACAGCGAGTACAATCCAAGATCCTCAGAACTTTCACCGGGGCTCCATTGTACGTTCGGAACGAGAACATTTATAATGATCTCAACCATCTATTTATATATCTCAACTATCTATTTAAAATATATTTGCACCCAAATCACCTTGCAAGATGTTTCGCACGGGCTTGCAACCGAACCCGTCTAGCCAGCAAGAAACAACTAGGACCCTGTAAATTCAGTCAATATGACTATAGTTAAGCTAGTATTTAAGATTCAGGAAGTTGTTTGTTAGTCTCCTCGGAGAAGATTCAAAAATAAAATAAAAGCAAAGAAAAAAAATTGATTTAATCAGCATTTTTACTTAAGAAATGCTTGCAAAAAATCCTTTGTAAAAGTTGGTCGTTGTTTTATATCAATGAACCCGTTATTGGTTAAAAACTTCTACATTTGTTGACCGATACTTACAAAAAAATTTTATGGCTTTAACAATAAGTAAATCTATGTATCTAATAAGTGATACAAAAAACCAAAATTAGAGTCTTCGAAAAAAAATTGCACAAAAAAAAACTTTTTTTAAAATGGGCATATTTTAAGGCAATATTTTCATTTCAATTTTCAATAACTTCTAAACGAATAATCTTATTTAAAAGTACTACATAGCAATTTTATAGGTTATTTTATTTTCTTTTCAAAAATATAAACAACTTTAATATCAAAAAACTATGTTTCGGGATATGCTCCGATTATCAAAGCTACCTTTTTGAAAAGTCGAAAATATAGCTTTTTTCGATTATCTCGAAAAGGGGCCCGGCAACCTTTCTTTTGAATTTTATTTTCGGAATTAATACATATAAGTCGACTTTAAGAAATTCGGGATACAAGAATTTATTTGAAATTGTTGCATAGTGATATCAAAGTACATTTGGAGTTATTTTCAATTAACAAAAACTATCTTTTTAGGTAATGAATTGCTTCTAAGAAGTTCGGGATACTATATTTATTTTTTTTATTTTTGCATAGTGTTTTTTGCGTGTTAGCTAGTGTAACCAAATGCTATGCCAACTGGCTTTGAATTGGCTTTAAAAAGGTTCAAAGTTTTATTTTTATTTAAATATAAGTAAAATAATTAATTAACAAAAAAAATAATAACTCGTTTTCATATTTATCACACTAAGAAAATAGCATACGAAATTGGCCAAGTCAAGCCAAAGTCAATGTGAAATTGATTTATTGAATAGAGCACGTTTAAAAAAATTTAAGTAAATTGTCCTTAAATTAATGATGTTTATCATTAATTTAAGGACAATTTACTTAAATTTTTTTAAACGTGCTCTATTCAATAAATCAATTTCACATTGACTTTGGCTTGACTTGGCCAATTTCGTATGCTATTTTCTTAGTGTGATAAATATGAAAACGAGTTATTATTTTTTTTGTTAATTAATTATTTTACTTATATTTAAATAAAAATAAAACTTTGAACCTTTTTAAAGCCAATTCAAAGCCAGTTGGCATAGCATTTGGTTACACTAGCTAACACGCAAAAAACACTATGCAAAAATAAAAAAAATAAATATAGTATCCCGAACTTCTTAGAAGCAATTCATTACCTAAAAAGATAGTTTTTGTTAATTGAAAATAACTCCAAATGTACTTTGATATCACTATGCAACAATTTCAAATAAATTCTTGTATCCCGAATTTCTTAAAGTCACTTATATGTATTAATTCCGAAAAAAAATTCAAAAGAAAGGTTGCCGGGCCCCTTTTCGAGATAATCGAAAAAAGCTGTATTTTCGACTTTTCAAAAAGGTAGCTTTGATAATCGGAGCATATCCCGAAACATAGTTTTTTGATATTAAAGTTGTTTATATTTTTGAAAAGAAAATAAAATAACCTATAAAATTGCTATGTAGTACTTTTAAATAAGATTATTCGTTTAGAAGTTATTGAAAATTGAAATGAAAATATTGCCTTAAAATATGCCCATTTTAAAAAAAGTTTTTTTTTGTGCAATTTTTTTTCGAAGACTCTAATTTTGGTTTTTTGTATCACTTATTAGATACATAGATTTACTTATTGTTAAAGCCATAAAATTTTTTTGTAAGTATCGGTCAACAAATGTAGAAGTTTTTAACCAATAACGGGTTCATTGATATAAAACAACGACCAACTTTTACAAAGGATTTTTTGCAAGCATTTCTTAAGTAAAAATGCTGATTAAATCAATTTTTTTTCTTTGCTTTTATTTTATTTTTGAATCTTCTCCGAGGAGACTAACAAACAACTTCCTGAATCTTAAATACTAGCTTAACTATAGTCATATTGACTGAATTTACAGGGTCCTAGTTGTTTCTTGCTGGCTAGACGGGTTCGGTTGCAAGCCCGTGCGAAACATCTTGCAAGGTGATTTGGGTGCAAATATATTTTAAATAGATAGTTGAGATATATAAATAGATGGTTGAGATCATTATAAATGTTCTCGTTCCGAACGTACAATGGAGCCCCGGTGAAAGTTCTGAGGATCTTGGATTGTACTCGCTGTAAAATGCTAATGTTGCTGCTGGTCGCATTTTCACATAGCTGGGAGCCATAGGTCCGGATTAGTTTTAATGTGAAATTGTAGAGAAGGACCTTGTAGTCCAGACAAAGTGGAGAAGGAGCAATCATAATTCAATGTAGGCTATTGGCCTTTTTTATCAGGTGCGTTTTCTTAACTCCTATGTGTCTCCGCCAAGTAAGTTGGCTATCAAGGTGGACGCCAAGATAGGTTACTACATCAGCTTGGGGAATCTGTGTGATATGCAACGTTAATGGAGGACAGTTTTGCCTGTTGAGAGTAAAAGTAACATGTTTTGCACTTTTGTTCGTTTACTTTAATACGCCAATCTGATGGCCACTTTTCCACAATTATTAGGTGAGCAGCAAATGGTGCTGTTGCTTTATTTGGGCATCTGCTGTGTATTGGATGTACAAGGTTGGATTAAAAAAGTATTCATCAGACGTAGTAGCTTTGCATCTCACATCGAAAACTTGGTTGTGGAGATACGATTCAAATAGCTTGTGAGTGGGCTCGGGAAGTATTGATTTGATTTAATGCACAAGACCGTCAAGCCAGACTCGATCAAAAGCTTGAGAAACATCAAGGAATATCGCACTGATGTATTACCGCTTTTCGAATGCAATATGTATTTCTGATGTTATACGGCTCACTTGCTCGATAGTTACATGTTTTTCTCGGAAGCCAAATTGATGAACCGCGGCAAATCTTGTGTGCCCTCAGGTAGGGGATTTTGCGCATCAGGAAGCATTTTTCAAACAGTTTTGTCATACACGATAGAAGACTTATAGGTCTTAAGATAATAGCACTGTATAATCTTTTCCTGGTTTCGGTATCATAGTTATGATAGATTTTTTCAATTTCTTTGGAAAGTAGCCAAGTCGTGAGATCACGTTCAACGTTTGCAGATGACGTAAATGGCGCAGCTCGGAAGTTCGATAATCATTTTTGGAGTTATTAGATCGCAGCCTGTAGACTTTTATGGTTTAAGTTGTTCTCTTATGACTTTCGCAATTCCATTAGGCCGAAATTCAAATCGGTTGGTATCAGATTGAAAACAAAATTACGGAGACGGTAGTACAAACGAATTAGTTGCGAGGATCGGCTGGAATAATTTCTTAGGTGAAAAGCTAATGTGCTGACTCTGTTTTTATCGCTACGGGCCCAGCTGCCAGAAGAGTTTCTTATAGGAATAACAGTCTCCACAACGGATGTTTTGTGCTGGTTGGTGATAGTTGTATACTACAACTAACGGTACCGGTACTGGGCGTCTTTCTCTTCTTGTTTTAGAGCCTTAGTGAGTCAGCGGGTAGCTTCTTTAAGCCGTTGTTTTGAGGATAACGGTCTGTGGATCTGTCACTCACTCTGCGTTTCCGCAAGCAGCATGAAATCGATTTATATTGTTATCAGAAATTGAGTTAGTTCAAGTTTGTGCCGTGAAGAGACGTTGGCACTCCACAGCGATATTCTTAGAGAAGCAATTGATTATTTGGATAATTGTGAAGCAAGCAACTGCATCAATGTATTCCGATTTTGCATGAGGTTTTGCATAGTTGTTCTCATAAATGACATAAAGTCCATCATACATTGTTGCAGAACAAATATCATCGCCTCAATAGTGCTTTGTGGCTTGGCCATGAGTTGCTACTTGATGAAGCGGTTGTCTGTGGGCTGGTTTATCCATCCGAAAATTAAGTTAAAAAACAAAATTATTAAACGGTTTTACGTGCATTTACGTTCAGCTGTTCTTCTTCTTTCTCAGCATATAAAAGAAATCTCAATGCGATAAAACGATTTTTGGTTTGTTGTTGTAAGTTTGGGTTAGGGCTATAATTTGGCCATTTTTTTTATAGATATTTACAAGCGATACATTCTTTGACGCGTTGGGATCCAAGGAATCGGCTGACGGTTTGCAATTTATTTTTTGAATTTTCCAGACTTTTTAAAAAAAATTATAATCTCCTCACATTGCAAATTTTTACACAAAAATTAAAAATTTTAATTTTGCACTTCGAATCTAATAACTTCTATATTTATCGATTGATACATAAACAAATTTTTATTTATTTTAGAGTTAGTAAACCTTTGGATCCAAAGAGTGATCCAAAAAATTAAAATTCGAGCTTTCGAAAAAGTATTGCACAAAAAATAGCTTGTTTTAAAATGGTCATATTTCTAAACGAAACTTCTAATTGAAAAGTGTTGTATGGCAGGTGGATAGTCCATATTATTACCTTTTTATATAAGCATAAACACCTGTAATATTAATAAACTATGTTTGGATTTATTGTCACTTTACCAAAGCTACCATTTTGAAAAGTCGAAAATATAGCTTTTATCGAATATCTCGAAAACGGTCCCAGCAACATATTTTTTTTTAATTTTTTTCGGAATCAGTGACCCATTTTACATATAAAACGACTAAAAAGAACAGGATGCAAAATTCTGTTGCATAGTGTAATATAAAATATGCTTATTATTTTGAAAAGGTAATAAATTGCCTATCAGCATGTCATATAACATTCTTAAATTAAATTTTTCTTACAGAAGTAATTATTTATTATAAGACAATTTAAATAATCTTGATTTACAGAGTTTCTGCATTGAATTGGGAGGAAATTTTTTCTTAATGAATGATTCAAATTCTAAATGCGATGTCCTTTCATAATTCGCACATTTGCTTGATATTTTAAAGTCAACTTTAACACTTTTTGCTGCAAAAATTTAAAATGCAGCCAATTTGCATTCGGCATGTGCCAAGCCAACAAAAACATTGTAAAAATGTTGCAAAACTGGTCGCGTTCAAGAAACTTTTTCTTTCCGTCTCTCTCAGTCTCTTTAGCTCAAGCTTGTTCTCCAATGGTAATCCCTTCAGCGAGCATCTTGTGTTGACTTGACGTCGTCTGCTTCTTTATTTATTTTTGTATTTTACTTTTACAAAATTTCTTCACTTTCGGTTTTGGTATTTCGACTATACTTCGGCGGCTGCGCAGCCGATGACGGCGCTGCCGTTGGCTATTACCTATATGAGCTGGTGTTATCATCTGTGCAGCACCATTTTTAGTTTGAAAGTGACAAGTAACGGACACATAACCGTTCAATCCGTTGCCGAATACGTTAGCAAACCTTTTTTCATTTTCGACCGTGCAGTATCGAATTGTGACGGTTTCCAGCATTTTATTTTATTTTATTTATTTTTTTTTAATCCGCCGCGACCTCGTAAAGTGCAAGTTATCTGTTACAAATATATTAGACTTCCAAGCTAAAACCCTAGGAAAAAAAGCTTATTCAACGTGTCTTTTGCCGGAAAATTTGAAACCAGCCCTGGATTTATTGTAGGGCAGCCGCCATGGTAAAGATAATTGCTTAAGTAGAAAACACGAACTTAACTTTCCTTGAAATCAGGGTTTGTAATGCAGTTAACACAAAATCTGCTAAAAAAACCAAAAAATGTGTAGACCAATTTTGTAATTTATTTATAAATAAGGCTATGGAAATTATAAAAATCAAGTCTATAAGGAAAAGGTATATTAATATTAATGATGGTCGAAAGATAGAAATTCGTATAAAAAAAATAATTTATGAAAGAAAGTGACGAAGTGAAGTGACTCACAGTCACTATGGTGACAATGACGAAATGCGAGTGAAAGTATATATTTTTAACATATGTACGTAATACCAGGTGGAATTGAATGTACACATGTATGTACATATGTAGAATGAAAGCTGACAAAATTAAATGTGACAAATATGAAAACTTATCTTCTGCCGATTCCGACTTACATGTGTATGTACATATTAAGGACTTTAATCTATATAAGTTTTATTATAAAAGCTATTATTTTTAATTTTTTCTCCCACAATATCTCCCACAATATAATGATTAATTTTGATGGACTTTACAACTCATACAATAATTACTATTTTTGAGCAAAAAAATAAAACTTATCATAAAATGAATATTTCTATATATATATATTTCTCAAATATAAAAAAACTGGTAATTTTGGCTTTGCATATAAAATTTCTTACCTTAAAAAATGGATTATAGAGGTTTGTTAGTCTTGGATCCCTGACTAAGAATATATACATAAATATAAATTTTGGTCTAATTTCCAATGCAAAACCCAGAATACTAGTTTTAAATAAAAATAAAACTCATGAATAAACATCATTTTAAGAGTTTTATATTTTTGTTTAAAAATAGTAATTATTAGTTGAGTTGTAAAGTATAACTCAAGATTAATCAATATTTTGTGAAAGTAACAATAAGAATCATAAATTTTAAATTATGGTAAAATTGCACGTAGTTTATTTCTCGCTCTCTCAAATTTACTATAACTGCGTTATTTTTTTTTGTTTACAAAAAAAAATCATTATTTACGGTTTAAAGTTTCATTAAGATAGTGTACACACAAAATAAGAGACTAGCTTGCATAGAAACAACACTTTCTTATTGCATCACATATGTACGAACATATGTATGTATGTATATGTATTGTTACAAAATTACATCGCACGCTAGGTGTATAGTAGAGGCCTTGAGATTTTCGTTTAACAAACCTAATGATTAAATTGTTTAATAAGTTATTTTATAATTTATTGTTTAATATAACGGTGTTTAACTAACACAAAATAAATCTTATTTTTAACAGAATATCTTATAGTAGCAGGTGTGATCAGGCAATATTAACGAATGTATATACATATATACTCATACGTTACAGTAAATTTAATAGTAATATTGTACGAAAAGATTATATTGTCATTCATTTGGCCATGCTCATCTTGGAACTAAATTATTTTTTTCCCAATGAGAGTGAAAGTTAGACGCTTGTTTTTTTTTATTTTATAATGCTTGTTTGTGTGCTGTGTTGTTTTTGCTTTTTGTGTTGATTGTCAATTATTTAGCATCAAAAACAAATATTTGTTGACTATGCTAATGAACAGAAATCGAAGGAAAAGTTCAAAATAACAAACAGTGACTATGATCATTTATGTACATACATACAAATGTTACCCATTCCATCTTTTTAATAATACTATGTTTTAACTAAAAAATACTATTAAGACAGTTAATCGCAGTTCGTTGCGACCAGCTGTTTTACTGACTTGCATACTTGAATCGAAGTACATAACAATTCAATGGGAGTGGTCTCATAAACTAAGAGCTGCCAGTATGTGGGTCACTTCACACGCTTTTAAGACAATAGTCTGCGGGTTATTTATGTTGAACACCACACCTTTTATAGCCTTCCCCGCTCACACAGTACAATTGCGAGCCACTCTACATCTTTCGTGATTAAGGGCATAATTATTCATCCGCTAGGTGACATTTAAGATAGTTTGCAATTTTTTGTATAATGTACTTACTTATGTATATTCATCCACCTACTCATGTTTATACCGTCTAATACGGTCGACCAGTCCAGCACGAACTTCACTTATTATCGATAATTCCTTTTCAATGGGTTCGACAGTTAGTTTTTTCGTTTTTTGCCACCACTTGCTTCATTTTCTAACTCATTCAATACACTTGTTTGTGCATTTCTTTTTATCAGTCCTTAAATTGAGTAAGCTAGCCGTAGCGGTTAGCCGGTGCGTCTATTAGGCTGAATTAACAGTTAAACAAGGTCACAAAGGGGATATTTGGGGATCCCCGTATGCCTTAAAATTAAAGAAAAAGTAAATTCTAAAAAAATCCTTAAATAATGATATTTAGTAAATATTTGAAGTTATAAAAAAACACGAAAGACACGACGTACCGAAACTATATACCATTGCAATGGTCTTCTAAAAATTTCAATATTCGACCGATCGTCTCTCAAAGTGAGTAGTGCTCATAGAAACAAACAGGAGGACGAGCGATAATGGTATGTCGACTCAATTCGTTGTCCTCATCAAGATTATATATACTTTATGTGTTCTGTGATGCAAAGATATCAAACTAAGCTTGGCAAATCGATGTAATATTATGATCTAAGCAGGCTGATCAAGTTTCATCAAAATCGGAACTCTATATATTATAGCATAGGAACAATCGGTCATAAAGTACTTGTATTAAAAATTTTTCGTTTTTTAGTTCGATGTAAAATTATAATTTGTAGAATCTGACCAAGTTAAATCAAAATCTGTCATAGAATCAATTGTGTAAAATATTATCTGTTCTATGCAAGCCTTTTTTGATTTTGAAGATATCAGAACCGAACTCAACAGTTCGATGTAAAATTATATTTTCTACAATCTGATCAAGTTTGATCAAAAGTCGTAATACTATATGATATGGCTGCCATAGAAACAATTGGTCGAGCATTCAAAGACCATTGCAATGGTATGCCGAAAACGACGAAAATTACGTGCCGAAGATAGCCATTTCTTTCTTGCTTATAACTTCCTTTTACCCATTTTAGTTATTGAGTACAGGATGTAAAAAGTGACGTGTGACACATTAGACTGCATAGTCATTAATTACAAGAAGTTTTGACGCACGATTGCAACTAGGGTAACACTGGATTAAAGTAAAGCAGTCGATAATGTAACGCAAGACTTACGAAATATAACAAAGCTGAAATCGTAACGAAAGACAGGTGAAATGTAATGCAGATGGGGGAGATGATCTCGTTTGCTGTAAGTTACTCACCGCTACCGAGCATAATGAAGGGTAACTATACGAAACAAAAAATTCTTGTATCACGAACTTTTAGGATCAATAATTATGTAAAATGGGTCGTAAGATTTAAAATGTGATAAAAAAAATTAAAATTCTAGTTTTGGAGAAAAAATTGTCTTTTTTAAAATGGGCATAGTATTATGGAAAATTTTAATTTTAATCTTTATTATTTGTACCTTTATATTATACAGATATATTTATTAGTCTTAAGAAAAAGTTAAGATGTTTAATATCGGCTGCAAGATTCTCGAGTAATGATCAAAACTCCAGGCTAACTTTTGAGAAAAATCTTAAAAAAAATACTAGATTTCAAAAAATTCTACGAAAAATTTCTCACCTAAGAAAAATTTTTAAAGTGGTGTTTCGGCATCTGGGGTTACATATGTATCAGAAAAAGTAGATTTGGTAAATAATACAATTTATGTGTTACAAAGTGTAATCATGAAACGAATTATCTCATTTAAGAATGTGGTATGACGTGCTGATAGGCAATTTTCTTACCTTTTCAAAATTTTACTACACTTTACCAAAGATAGGTTAAACCTAACCTAACCAAAGCTACCTTTTTGGAAAGTCGAAAATCTTTCTTTTTTCAATTATCTCAAAAACGTTTCCGGCAATCTATTTTTAAATTTTTTTTTTCAGAATCAGAGATAATTTTCATATATTGTAAATTGTCTCTTAAATGTACGGGATACAAAATGCTGTTGCATGGCTTAATTAACTAAACACCCACGCTCATAGAAGCTCAATAAAAAATATTACAGAGCTGCTGATGTTGTTTAGTTCGTGTCTAGACTAACGGGAAGTGAAAGTTTTTACTTTGGGCGCGGCATATTCTTCGCTTTAGCCACTTTGGAAATTTTTACTATTTAAATACTGGCCAAGTTGTGGTTCGTTACGCTTATTGTTATAACTTGTAGTTTTAGTTGTAGATCTATCTGATGATATTTCATTCGCAACGCTGACCATCGGGCTTCGCTCTAAGAGCCCATCGTGCGTTTTACGCAATTAATACCACACTTGCATAGTGGACTGGATCGCCAAATATTTGGCAACAAATCGAAAATCTGTGGAAACAAAACTAAATTTGAATTTAATATAATATAATAACTATATACTCGAAATATATATGTAGAGTTATTATAAAATGTTGTTTATTTAAACTCAAATACTTTTATAATATTAAGACACTTATAGGTACTTATATTATTATTATAAAGATCGGATCTGGCTCTTAATATTAACTCATTACATCGACGCAATTTAACTTAATTCAACTCAAATATTCTCTTCAACTAGCAATGCGATCACAACGAAATTCTATCAGCAAGTAATTTGTTCTTTCGCAATGCTCGTCGCATGACCCTTCGTGACGCAAAGCTGCATTACTACAAAACTACATTCCGAGCTCTAAAACTGCCGACCACTGCGTGTAGTTTTTGTATTTTCTAAGAATCCCACATTCGGCTGTCCTGACGTGTCCTTCGACCCGGAGGAATACGTGGTGCGGTATTGTTAATAATCTGCTGCACTCTGCCTACGTGTTTATACCAATTTCCAGGACTCTCATGGCTTAACTTAAAAAGCATAGGTACAACTATTTTATTCATTTTCTCAACTTGTCCATTTCCGCGTGGTACTCCAGTGGTTATCAGTAAATGCACTATGCCCTGTACTTCACAATACTCTCTAAATATGTGCGAAGTAAACGCAGTACTTCTGTCAGAAACAATGCGATTCGGATTACCAAACAGATCAGCCTGCCTCTGCAAGCAACTTATTACTTCTTCAGTTCCAGTGCTGCGAGTTGGGTACAACCAAACAAACTTTGAGAACCCATCAACAACAACAAATATGTGATTGTAGCGCTTATTTGTCAACTCCATTGGTCCTACGTGATCTATGTGATAAGTACACAATGGCTTATCCCCTTTATCTATCGGCGTCAAGAATCCATCTTTCTTTCCAGCTTTAGCATTCATTACGATGCACTCATCACAATTTTCAACAATACGAGCAACTTTTCCTTTCAACTTGGGAATGTAATATTGTTTCTCAACAAGATCTTGTGTTTTCTTTGCAGAAAAGTGTTCTTGTTTATGTGCAACTTGAATTATATCGCTCTCCATTTGACTAGGAACTACAATAAGTTCACGATTTGGATCTTTAAACAAAATCTGATTTTCAATATAAAAATCTTCATATCCCTTATCCTCAACAATACGACGCACAACCTTGGTCCACTCATCCATCATTTGTGCTTCTCTTAAGCGATGTACAACACTATCTGTTAAAACATAACACGACAATCGACTCAGCGCATCTACATGACGCATTTTAGAACCTGATCGATGCTCTATTTGAAAATCAAAGTCCTGCAAGTACATTGCCCATCTAGCTACTCGTAAAGGAACATCTTTCTTCTTCATCGTCATTGTGAACGCGTTACAGTCAGTTATAATTTTAAACTTTATGCCTAGAACATACACTTTCCATTTCTTCAATGCACCTATTACAGCGAGAACTTCCAATTCATAAGAATTGTACTTTTCTTCGGCAGACGTAGTCTTACGGCTCATGTATTGAATAGGATGAAATGATAAATCCTCAGTGTCTTTCTGAAGCAATACGGCTCCAAAACCAAACTTACTCGCATCTGTGTGAATTTCTGTTTCTAACTTAGGATTGTACAACTTTAATACTGGCCCATTTACCAACGCCGACTTCAACTGTTGAAATGCGATATGCTGCAATTCTTTAAATTCAAACTTTGAGTCCTTGCGCAAAATATCGGACAACGGCTTAGCTATTACTGAGTAGCCTTCTACAAACTTTCGAAAATATGACGTCAAACCTAAAAAGCGCTGAATAGCTTTCTTATCTTTAGGTACGGGAAAGTTAGCTACAGCTTGCGTTTTTTCGTCACTTGGCGTTATGGTCCCCTTGTACACTATGTAACCCAAAAAATTTACTCTTTCTTGCAAAAGTTGACACTTCGACCAATTGATACGCAGTCCATTTTCCTGTGCAACGCTAAGCACTCGTTTTAACTTCAGTAAACCGTCTTGAATACTATTGCTTGGAATAATTACGTCATTCATATAAACAACTGCGTCACCATTCTGAATTAAACCTCGCATAACTGCCATTATGAATCTTGTGAACACAGCCGGCGAGTTTGATATTCCGAAAGGAACGTATAAAAACTCATACTGCCCGTTTTGTGTCACAAACGAAGTATATTTTTGTGAACCTGATTCAACCGGCACATGGAAAAATCCGTTGGTCAAATCCAAAGTGGTGAAAACTGACGCGCCCTGCAACTTTTCTAAAACAGAATCCATTTGCGGCATTGGGAAATTATCACGAATCACCTTTTCATTCAATTTCCGGTAATCACAACACAACCGCTTTTTGCCATTTTTCTTCGCAACTAACACAACTGGAGCAGCGTACTCGAACATACTTGGTCTAATAATTTTCTGATCTAGCCACTCTTCCACTTGTTCGTCAACAATTTCCTGATCGCATACAGCTATGCGTCTCGGATGTTGGTACACTGGCAACTCATCTGTTAACACGATTTTCATTTCAATTGGAGCACGTGGATTTCTTTTCGGCTTATAAGAACATATAAGCTGTTGAACCTCTGATTTATACATCTCAGTCAAATGCGACAACTCATTCTCACTTATCTTTGCGCTATTGTCTAGAGTCAACATACACATGCTCTGAAATTCTCTCAATAGATCTGCACAGGTACTATTTTCAACACTAACTATCCTGTCATCTACGCGAGCTACTTCGTTTTCGACTATACGCACTAATGTGGTACCCTTTTTGGTTATCTGCATATTTACTTGGTTCAAGATAGTCATACCAAGAATTGCTTCGAATCCTATGTCTTCATCTGGAACGACATGAAACTCTACTTTCATTTGTATGTCATCAATTTTAACAGAAATTACGAAGCTACCAAAAGTCAAAACTTGATTTTCTCCAATTCCTATCAAACTTTTTGCACATCCAGTTAATTGACGACTTCCCAACTTGAAAAAAATGCTTCTACGTATGAGACACAAATCTGCACCAGTATCAACGAGTCCTTTGAATACTACCTCACCACAAATTACATCTTTTAACTCTAGGCCCGAAACAGTAAACGTGCTTGACGACTTGCTAACAGACTTTTCTACTTGCACAATATTTGTTGATTTTTCTGCTTTAGACTGGTCTATAGCTCGACATTGTACTGCCCTGTGTCCTGGCTTACCACATTTAAAACAAGCGAACTCTTTTTTGTTGCAATCCCTCGCAAGGTGTGTCGCGTCACCACATTTAAAACATTTGCGAGCCTTTTCAGTTTTCCACTCCTTGTTATAATCAGATTCTGCGTTTCTACATACCGACTCCCTTTTATTCACTGTCGCGTACGGACCACGAGCTTTTTGGTATGCTTCCATCTGATTTTTTAACTGACCAATTGTTCTGGCTTGGTACAAAAGCGATTTATTCATTCTAGTATCTGGAATACCTTCAACAAAATACTCTATTAAACTTTCGTCTTCCAGATCTATAGATTTTGCTATGTCCATAAGCGCGTACAAATATTCCTGCAACGTCTCATCTTTTTTCTGCTGCCGTTTACTCAAGCGTTTATGAATTTCTGCTGATGATAATTTGACTCTAAACTCTTCAGTTAAAACGCTTTTTAACATTTCCCAACTATTTATACCCCGCTGGCTGCGAATATACAGTTTAGCAGCACCCTCAAGCAACTGTTTTGCATACACAAATAACTGCAATTGGGTCCACTGCACTGTAATTGCACACTCTTCCAACTCGCTAATCCATTGATCGATATCAGCCGAATTTGCCCTATCGAATTTTGATACACTGCCTTCTACATCTTTGAGAGTAAACCACGATCTAGTTTGCTCAGTATTTTGCCTGTGGCCTAAAGATTCGTAAGCTGGTTCCTCATTTTCATTTTCTACAACACAGTGTTCGAGCAGTCTTGCTTGCAATTCAGCCTTGCGTCCCTCAGTAGTCAGCTTCAACGCTGCCAGCTTCTCACGCAACTCTTCAACATTTAGGCTAAGTATTTCGCTGCGATCCATCTTACAAGAATTACTTTTAATTAATTTCCACTACAAACTCGACTTATTTTGGCTAATTGAGCAAATTTCTTAACTTAACTTCTAAGGTAAGAAAATATGTAAATCAAATATTAATAAACAGCGTTAATGCGCATGCAACTTAAATATTTGCCTTATGCCACGGCCCGTGACGACGCTCTTCTTCTTGCTTCTGTTGCCGAAAATGTGTATGCACACGCACAAGATTCACCACTTGCCGATGCCAACACAAATGCTCGTTGCTCGTTCAGCGTAGCTACAACCCGAAGCTTACCCGACCAACTTGTCGTCAATGCGTCAATGCGTCACCCTCACTCGCCGTTTCGTTGCTCTTTTTCGCCGAACACCAGCTTCTTCTTCTTCGTCTCTGCTCACAACGCCGCTGTCTCTATGTGCTCTGCTGCTACGTCGATCGTCGCTGCTGTCGCCTTCTGCGCACCAGTCGCTTGCCACTTCTTAGAAACAATATTCCAGGGTACAGGCACAGAAGTAACGGTGCCTCTCAGCATACACACAGAAAAACTACGTCTTTGCGTTCGAACTTCTGCTGTATTAACAACGCGTCTCGTTGCCGCCGCCGTCTGTCTGTCGTCTCTCTGCAGACACACACGCAACGTTTTCTTTGTGTGCCTTTTCGTCGCCTCTATCTCTCTCGCTCGCACTCCAACTGCTGCTATGCTTGCAACGCAATATTGTTTCAACAATTAAACAATATTATTTTTTTTTTTTTTAGCTTCACGGCACCTTCACATCAATTGTTATTAAGTTGATATTGTTTTATTTTTGATCCGATCCCGGTTGAGCCCTCATTTGTAGAATTATTATAAAATGTTTGTTTATTTAAACTCAAATACTTTTATTATATTAAGACACTTATAAGTACTTATATTATTATTATAAAGATCGGATCTGGCTCTTAATATCAACTCAGTACATCGACGCAATTTAACTTAATTCTTCTCAAATATTCTCTTCAACTAGCGATGCGATCACAACGAAATTCTATCAGCGAGTGATTTTTTCTTTCGCAATGCTCGTCGCATGACCCTTCGTGACGCAAAGCTGCATTACTACAAAACTACATTCCGAGCTCTAAAATTGCCGACCACTGCGTGTAGTTTTTGCTGCCTGTGTATTTTCTAAGAATCCCACATATATATGTATAAGCGAAATTACAAAACTAGTCATATTTTTATGACATTATTTAAATAATACAATTTTTACCTCTAATAATTCTAGTAAGCATTTCGAAATTTATCTTCCTCACAACAAAATTATATATAAAAAGATGGCATATACATAAATATATTTATACTCTGTAACTCACTGTGCTCGTAGCTTTATCATACCATAAATTCAATCGAAGCGGACGTTGGGCCCAATGTACACGTCGAACAAGATCGCTATTATTTAAAAAGTTACAAAATTTTATAAGTAATCATATATATATATATATATATATTCGCCAAATTTTAATATTTTATAAGGGTTTCCTTTCGCTTTGCTTACACAGACTTCATTATTACTTTAAATTACAAAATTATAAAAATTACAAAATTATCAAAATTATTATTTTTAGATTTGGTGACCGTGAAGCGGTTTTTAAATTCAAATATAAATTTCACAAAAAAATAAATTTTCAAAGCATGAATACAATTTTACTGAATTTCAGCACACTGTGCGCAAGCGAATGGCAACTGCTCACAAAACAAAATACCGACTCATGTTCATGCTGGATCTCGTGGCTCGCTTTATAAAGCGCTTCGATCCGAGGCGGACAGCGGGAACGCTGCGCCAAAGAAAAATATAAGGGCTGTTTTCCACTAGCGTGTGATTTCCTCGTTTGCACCTTGGTGCGCCTCAAAGAGACTCACGCGCCTCACGGCGTCTCAATTTGCCTCACTGCCTTCCGGAATCTCACTATTAGACTCGAAGATCAGAACACTGTGGTGCGCAACTGCGACTACTCTGTTAATAAAATTCACTTATCGAGCACACTTATAAAAGTGGCAGATATTTACCTTGGGGGAGCACCCCTGATGCAAAGTTGAATACGCGCTTAGCGCGACAATTGTTCACTGATAGGTGTAATTTTATTAAGCAATTTGCACTAAAATTCAATTTATATTAAATATACAAAAGTCTTATGCAAGAACTTATATTTGTAAGACTGTACTTTTACTTTAAAAATTATAATTAATTACACAGGCTTCAATTTGGTTTTTTTACAACCACGGTTCAAATGTAAATGAAAGCTCCGCTTCTGCACAATTGGAATTAAATACCAACATGAAAGCTTTTAAAACCACGCGCTTGCTCAAAGCAACGGGGTTATGGCCTGATCTGATCGTTCATTCCTTTTTAATCCGTTGTTTGCGCACGCATACCATAACATACAAATGCAATCTCTCTATCTCTCTCTAGCAAAGCTCTCGCTAAGAATGCTCTCGCTAAGAATACTCTCGCTAACCAAAGCTCTCGCTAACAGTGCTGTTGATAACAGAAACGTGAATTAAAGATAACGTAAATAACAGATAACAGCCGCACTGCGTAAGCAAGCAGATACGCGACAGTTAAAATTTAAATTTGAATATTAGATTAACGGACAAAATAATTTGAAATTGAGTTTGTATAGCAGCCACTACACATCTAAACAAAACGTTTACCAAAGCTACGCAGGCTCTCTGAACCTGTTTTAAATTCTTTGGCAAATCGTAGGTTTTTGATTCCGAAACCATTAAACGATTATACTGTATGACAGTCAGACATATTGCCTGTTGTGTTGCGCGTGTATGGTGGCCCTAGAAGACTACTGCCATAAGAAAATGCAGTTAGCTTCAACGAGTCATGTGCACCGCACTCACTGTAGTCATGTGCACGTGTCCAACTATTGCTATCGAGAAAATCATTGGACTGGCTGCATTGCACATTAACAAAAAATATGTCGCTGCATTAAGCCTGCTTCGTTAACATAATACAATTGGATGGCTTCGAACTCAGGCCATGCCAATCTACTTATTTAGTTTAAAGAGTTTAATATATACATAGATGAACAATACAATCGATAACTATTTTGTCGACGCCGCCGCCACCAGATACATGCATACATGGTACGCAGAGGTGCGAAAATCGCTATTTTATTCGCACTCACCTTTGTAAAGACCGACAGAGAAAGAGAGAGGTTCATGATCTAATTAAACACATTCATACAAATGCAAATTGCCCGGAAAAAATGCATGCTTATATAACATTAAAAGTTTTAAATTTTAATTGTCTGTCTGTAGTTGTTAATATTAACTATGATCGTCTTAACTAGAACTGTGCACAATTAACGAATTTCCTGTGTTGTCTCTTCAGTTCTTCTCTGCTTTTTCAATTGCCACTTCAATTTTTAAAACTAAGACCACACGCGTTTTACGGGCAAATCCTTCTTTAACAACTCTAAGAACTACGTTAAACTGCAGCTTTATTTGTCTCACTCTGCTCATAGTAACGATACGACACGGCCATCCAGACCCTTACACATGCTCTTGTTGTCATTTAAATATAGTAATAAATTGTAAGCGTGAATAAAAAGTAAAGAATATAAATATATATATGTAAGTAACAGCATCTGTAACAGGTGCAAGAGACGCTTGTCACCTTGTTATCAGTTGTTAGCTATTAAGATCGACAATAATGTAAAGGCACTTAACGGATATTTGAATTTCATTGAAAACTATGCTGCTACTGCTGAACTCAAAAATAAGATTGTTGTTTCCTATTTTATTTTATTGGGAACGGTGAAGTATACACTAGCCTACCCGGAGCGCGATGGCCGCCTTCACTTCAAAATAAATAAAAACAAAACACAAAGTAACAATGTCACTAACCCACCCGGCCTACAAATAAACAGAGATTCTAACATTCATTGAAACCGTAACATACGCAAAAAATTTTAAAGTAACTCCAAATTATGTTAATAGAATATTGATCATTGTTTTAATGTAGTTATTCGACACTGTTAACCAAAAGGCAACATAATTAATTAATTAAGCTAAATTGACCGCAGTACTACCCGTAACCATTGAGGCAATACATGAGCAATATCATTAATTCAGTCGCGCAGTTTTAATGTCTGTCATGTGAAAGAGTACGTTCTTATGCTCCAGCTGGTACGCAAAAATATTTATAGAATAACCAAATGCATACATACATATGTCAGATTATTATTGTTAATATTATTCTGTTTCATTGTTGCTTTTACGTAAAACTTTGCAAACTATGCTAGTTATCGAATTTCCCTTGTGCTTCCTTTACTGACTAGTCTTCAAGTGACTTGCATTTCTCAATCACATCTCAACGGTCAAAAACCACACATAACAACCCTGGGGACTAAAGTAAGCTATAGCTGAACGTTAGTCACTCTTATTCTTCTGTCACAGAACATTTAATCTATTATTTAAAACTAAAACGTCTATTTTTACAAATTTTTTTTTCCTCACATCTAGTAATTACGTATTTTTCCTCATTATTGTCCAACTATTCCAAATTATCTTAATTCAATATTAAATTCTGTTTTTCTTAAGTTACATTGCCAAAAATATTATAAAATAAATTATTTTCTCAAATACCACTCATTGATTTTGCCGACTATATAATCACAAAATCATATTTCTTTTCGCTCAACCCCAGCGTCGTTCCGAGCTGAACTCATCGTCTCTCACAGACGGATAACACATCGTCCCTCATGGACTCATCGTCTCTCAAAGACGGATATTATTTTCGTTCTACAAGAACTCATCGTCTCTCAAAGACAGATATCATTTTCGCCCTACAAGGACTCATCGTCTTTCAAAGACTCATAACACATCGTCCCACTTGGACTCATCGTCTCTCATAGACGGATAATACATCATCCGACAAGGACTCATCGCCTCTCAAAGACGGATAACATTTCGTCCCACAAGGACTCATCGTCTCTCAATGACGGATAACATTTTCGTCCCACAAGGACTCATCGTCTCACATGTTGCAAATTGCACCAACAATTTGACTTTCACACATCAATAGCTTGTACTCTTCTACCCAAACTCGCCTATATGAGTATCAGATTTATAATACCACAGTTCCTGCAGTTCTTGCCACTACTCTGCGACGCTATGCACCTGCAGTGCTACGATCTGTCACTAAATCAACTGTCCGCCACACACAACGTCACTTATCACCATCATGACCATTGAAGCTTTAATTTCTTATGCGTGCACATAACACATTCTACTTAACCATTTGCATGGCTCGCTATTATTGCAATAAGATTTAGTTTTAGTCTTTCGCGAACTAGCGAAACACCTGCCCTGGTCAGCAATAATACAGGTCAGCACCTAAAATATAGGAAATAGCAGATTTCACATCCTTCACACAGTTCTCAGTACTCAACTTTAAAGTATGATACAATTAATCGAATTATTAAAGCATCGATCTGAACAACAGTATACTACTTAATATCACTTTTACACTCAACTTTCCTGTTATGTCCACGTGTGCAGAATGCAAATGCACACTGCTTTTATTATTTAAAAAAACTAGGCACAAGCTTACAGAAGTATGAAACTAAGCCAATGAATTGTCTTCCTGTGGTCCCTACAATGGAATTTTTCACACAGAAAACATTTATATTTGTCGACTGATATTTATAAATCATTTATTTATTTTTTTTTATTCAAGTATTTAAGAATTGGTAAGCCTACAGAT